>APFE030795056.1:121666-225640 GCA_000404065.3 Pinus taeda
TTATACGGGGACTTGGCTTCACCAGAAGCAAAGCAGATCATTGTGTGTATTTTAAATTAATTGGTGGCCGTGTTATTTATCTGGTCTTGTATGTGGATGATATGTTGTTGGTTGGAAATGCAAAGAAATTATCCAGGATTTGAAGACCCAATTGTCCTCCAAATTCGACATGAAAGATCTCGGTGCTGCAAACTATATTTTGGGCATGGAAATTAAAAGGGATCGGCAAAGAGGAAGCTCTGGTTAAACCAGAGGAAGTATGTCGAGACAATATTGCAGAGGTTTAATATGCAGGATAGTAAACCGGTGAAGGTTCCTATTCCTGTAGCTGTGAGGTTATCTGCTGAACAGTGTCCCAAGACACAAGAAGAGGAAGAGGACATGTCCCGTATTCCATATGCAAGTGTAGTCGGTAGCTTGATGTATGCAATGGTCTATACTAAACCAGACATTGTACATGCAGTGGGAGTATTGAGCAGGTTTATGTGAAAACCAGGGAAGGAGCACTAGACAACAGTGAAGCGGGTTTTCAGGTATTTGCGTGGCACTAATGATTATGGTTTGTGCTACCAAGGAAGATCAGGATTGGACAGAGTGTTGGATATTTGTGGCTTTGTTGATGCAGACTGGGTTGGAGATCTAGATCAGAGAAGATCTACAAGTGGGTATGTGTTTAATCTATTTGGCGGTGCAGTTAGTTGGATGAGTAAGAAACAATCTGTAGTGGCACTATTAATTACAGAGGCAGAATACATGGCAACCACTCATGCAAGCAAGGAAGCAGTTTGGTTGTAGATATTATGTTCAAGTATGGGGTTAGTACAGGGAGCTATAAGGATAGACTGTGACAGTCAAAGTGCATTTTTCTTGGAAAAGAACCCCGCATATCATTCAAAGACAAAGAACATTGATGTTCAATATCGCTTTGTGAGGGATATGATAGAAGACAAAAAGGTGTTGCTGGTAAAGGTGGACGCTTTGAAGAATACTGCAGATGCATTGACAAAATCTGTGAGCTCTGAGAAGTTCTCTTGGTGTAGAGAGACTATGGGAATTTCAGGGCTGGAAAAATGACTAAGCTCTCTTGTGGCCCCCTTTCGAAAGAAAACGACAAGTGGGAGAATGTTGAGTTGTGTTATATTCTTTCCACGACTAGCCCACGTAGTTAACCGGGGGGTTAGAGGGGGGGCGGAGCGCCCCTTCATTGCGGCGATTGTGTACCGAGGGGGAGGTTCACAAGGGGGTTTCTGGGGCAGCGCCTCAAGAAATTTTGGTTTTGGACCTTATGTTAGGATGGGCGACCCACCTATGGTTTTGTGCATGATTTTTGCACATGTTTTTGGACGCGATGGTTTTCGGTCCATGGTATTGGATGCTTCGACATGTATAAATATGCATTATAACATTGAAAGGAACATAATGAAAAATCAAGCTGGTAGTCCCGGTTTTGGGATCCAAGGGAAAATCTTTGTGTATATGTGTTTTATGTGTTATGCTATCGCATTGTTAATTTTCTGTGTTTTAGAATTCGTATGCAGGTAATTTCTGTACGGGGTTAAAACCTGCAATTATTGGGGACAATTCTACTTATCCTATGTGGTGGTTTTATTTTGTTTCATTTCATTCAGATTGTGGTCAAAATAGACATCTACAGGAATTACTTTATGTACCAAGATTTAAAAAGAATCTAATGTCTATATCTGCCTTGGAGGATAAATGGATGAAATTTTCTTTTATAAATGAAAAGGTCCTTACTTGGCCAATGGAATCTCGTTTTAGGGATGCCTTCACTTTGGGATCAAGAATTGAAGGCCTTTATAAAGTGAATGGAAGATCGATCTGAGCATTGGTTCATGGTAGTAATCATTAGTGTGAGCTCACCTTCATTATGAAGCTTTGCCTAAGGTGAGGAGGATGGTTTATGGGATGCCTGAGATCAGTGTAGATAACAATGGAGTTTTTCAAGGATGTGCTGATGGAAAACATGTGAGGGTACCGTTCCCTTGAAGCAGAAGCATGACCATGGGACTCTTCAACTCATACATTCTAATGTGTGTGGACCCATGCTGGTGACATCTCCTGGTGGCTACATGTACTACATAATATTTGTGGATGACTTTTCTTACAAGACATGGATTTTCTTCTTGAAGCACAAGGACCAAGCATTTGACATGTTCAAGGACTTCAAGGCCCCGATAGATAATCAAATCAGGAAGAGGATTAAAATCTTCAAGTCCAATAATGGAGGAGAATTCATTTCAAATGATTTCAATGAATTTTATAAGAAAGTAGGAATCATGAAGGAGAACAGTGTACCTTATAACCGAGAGCAACATGCAGTAGCTGAAAGGAAGAAAAAGACTATCATGGAAGTTTCCCGATCTATGTTGCATGATCAAAATTTGTCGAAGTTTCTATGGGGATAAATTTCAAATATTGTTGTCTATATTCAAAATAGGACTCCTCATCAAGCCTTGGGTGATAAGACTTTCGAATAAGTTTTCGTAAGTGTGAAGCTCAATTTTGGACATTTAAGCATATTTGGCTACCCTGTTTACTGTCATATGTCGAAGGACAAGAGGAACAAGTTGGTAGCTTTAGGATAGAAAGGTACATTTGTTGGTTACTGCGAAAATTATAAGCTTATAGAATATATGTACCTAGTCAAAGGAACATAGAGTTTAGCATGGATGTAACATTTGATGAATATATTTCCTTTGGAAAAGAAAGGGACACTCATCTTCCTGTCTATGTTGAAAGAAAGGATAATTCCATGGGATAATTAAGAACACTCTCCTATGCCTGAGCCAGAGACTAATGTTGTTGATGATCCCATGGAACCCATGGACCCCCTGAATCCCCCTTTGTGTGATCCTCCTGCCAGGAAAAGACCATTATGGATTCCTGACACTGTTCAATATTCTTAGAGACATGTTGTTGCAAGAAGAACCTTCAGGGAGAGCAAGAAACCATGATGATATCAGGGATATGTTGTAGCAATAAGAAACATTATACAACTTGAACCTCACAACTTTGAAGAAGCGGTGAAAGAAAAAGTATGGAAAGATGTTATGGCCAACTAATACAAGTCCATAATGAAGAATGATGTATGGGAATTGGTTTTGAGACCGAGTAAGATTTTGTTGTGACTTAAAAATGGTTGTACAAAATTAAGTATGGTGCAGATGGAATTATAAAGAAATATAAGGTGAGATTTGTTGCTAGAGGTTTCTCCCATAAACATGGAGAGGACTATGAGGACCTTTTTGTACTGATTTCTCGCTATACTACTATTTTATCTATCATTCGCTCTTGTTTCTAGCCAGGGTTAGACACTTGGCCAGATGGATGTGAAGATCACGATTCTACATGACATTCTCAAGGAAGACGTATATATTGAGCAACCACAAGGATTTGAGGAGCATGACAGGAAGACTCATGTGTGCAGGATGAAGAAATCACTTTATGGATTAAATTGAGCCCCTAGGGATTGGTATGCCCACAGTGATAGCTATATGATGAAGCTTGGATTCACAAGGAGCGGTGTTGATCCAAATCTCTACTTCAAGGTAGTCCAAGTCATGTGCCTGATTTTGGTATTATATGTTGATTATTGGTTCTTGATAGGTGGAGAGACTCCTACTCTCAAGTGTAAGAGGGACTTGGCCTCTGAATTTAAGATGAAAGACCTTGGTTTGATGCACTACTTCTTGGGCTTAGAGGTGTGGCAGAAACCTAGTGAAAATTTCCTTTCTTAAGGGAATATGCTTTCAAGCCATTGGAAAGATTTGGAATAGTAGAATGTAAATCCATGGCTAGACCGCTGGAGATGAACTTCAATAAGTTACGTGGTGAAGTTGTGTGACCCAATTTGGTGTATCCCTCTGAGTACTGACATTTTATCGGGTCATTGATGTTATTAGTAAACACTCAACTAGACATATGTTTTGTTGTCAATTTTCAGAGTCAATTTATGATTGAACCCCTTCATGCACATTGGGTTGATGATAAACATGTGCTAAGATACTTACATAGGACTTTTAACCTTGGTTTTAGATATATTACCATAGATGTGAGACTACACAGATACACAGATTCTGACTAGGCCAATAATATTGTATACAGGAAGAGCACATTAGGGTGTTATTTTAGACTATGGTCTGCCATGATATCTTGGATGAGTAAGAAGCATAAGTCCATTGCTCTTGACATGGTTGAAGCTGAATATATTGTTGCTAGCATGCCTAGATATGAGGTAGTATGGTTGAGGAAGTTCTTTGGAGACCTATTTAAACAGGTACTAGATACGATATATTGCGATAATAAAAGTGGGATCTGAATTTTAGAGAATATTTTATTTCATGATAGGTCTAAGCATATTGAGATTAGATATCACTACATCAGGGATATGGTGCAGAGAGGAGTCGTAAGAATCCATTACAATTTGATTGAAGAGTAGATAACATACATTCTTACCAAGCCTTTGTTGAAAGGGAATTTCTTGGTCCTTAGAGAGCATTTTGTGTTGTTGGATATGGCCTTCCTTGGAAAGGGTCATAGTTGATCAAGAACATTGATTTATGCTATTCCTCCCTATTTAGCAACCAGGGAGAGGAATTGAGTTGAATATCTCAAGGGGTTGAGGGAACTCTCAACAATAGGTGTGTGTGATCCTTACCCTCTGCATTGAGTTGTATCTCTCATATTTTTCTAAAGAGTATGTGTGATCCTTGTCATTTATGGAAAATTGTATCTCTCCCTATCAGGTCTAGAATTGACAGAGTATATCCCACTATGCATCCTACGCACAAGTTGGGCTTGTAGGATTGCCACCAATCTGGCCAATGGGTGAGGAGACTTGGGTATGTTGATGCTTACATTTTAGTAAGTGGATATCTCCCAAGTGATAGGATGTAGGTGTTCTACCACTTGACTCTTGAGGGTCAAGGTGGGAACATTAATGGAAAATAGGTGTGTGTGAGCCTTACCTTTCATGGTAAGTTTATCTCTCCTACTATCATCGAATATAGGGTGGTAGATTGATCTCCCATATGATGATTCTTCTTGTTTATGTCGAGAATGTTCAAAAAATTAGTAGAGATGAGTAGAGACGAGATAGGATTTGATACAACGATGATGATGTCGAGACATATGAGATGAGACTTATGATGCAGTTAGTAATTCCTCCCTAGCTAAGAGGGAGTGTTGAAATTTGGCAAGTCAGGGAGAAATTCCTTCCTTGCGGAAGCCATTCTCACCCTGTGGAGACCCTACTAGTCCTTGGAAGAATTTAATTTTGTCATGGGAAATTATTATTTTTAATGTGGAACCATGACAACACAAAACATACTAGTCGACCTAGAAGAGGAAATTTGACCCCAAAGACCACATATAAATAAAAAACATTTGGCATCACTTGGAGGCACCATCACACATTCATTTCAATTTCTCTTGGTTCGATACAATATGAAATTGCAGGGTTTGAGCTCACATGTGCGAAGAGTAGAGAGAGAAATTTGTTGACCAACTTGCTTTGACTTTGGTTGACTTGGGCTACTTTAACCAATTTCTGACCTGTTCTTGGGATACCAAATTCAAGAGGTTGTTGACCAAAATTGTTGGACGTGCGTTGACAATATTTGACTATTTCTCTAAAGATGGGGTTTCCGTAGGTCAACTATTTGACTTTGATCAAATTTGAAGGTTGTTTAAAGGATTCTTTTGACTAAGGTTGGATGAGAATAAGAGGTTGAATTGTTTTTTACCTTGATCATTTTTTTTTGGCTGCTTTGATTATTGACTTTTGACTAGTTAGGGAAATGTTGACTGTTGTTGACTTTGATAGAAAATTGTAGGTTTATCTTTTGACCATATTTGACTTTTATGCTCTTATCGGATTTGATATTGGTTGGTTGATTTGGTTAGTCAAGGCTTTGACCTTTGACTAAGTTGTTGACGTATTTGTACTATGTATCTCTCTATTGAACATTTTATGACAATCTAATAGAGGAAGAATTTGGAAAGGGTTTCTCCCCTTATGGGTTTTTTTCCCTGGTCTTTAACCAAATCTCTAAGTCTCTGTTGTTCTTGATTGTCTTCTATTGTGCATATGGTTTTATGTTATATCTACAATTTCTTACTCTTATCGAAAGTTTGAAGATAATTGGATAAAATGATTGTTATTGGAATAATAATTGTTATAAGTGATTGTTACAACAAATAACATTGAAAATTTAACAGAGACACCACCCGTTGGCACATTCCACCAACATTAAATCAACCATGTGAGCCACCTAATGTTGTCCAATATCATCTCCAAGAACTATAGATCTACGACCCTTGACTTTGAATATAGGGTTATTCCTCTTACTCGTGCCTACAACCCTCAACATGTTACTAGATTCATGAGATTTGTCACCCATAGGTGTACTCTCCATAAAATTGGCAGTCCATTGAACCGCCATTGTCATCCCACCTTTGATTTTAAAACAACACATTTGAAAGTGGCACACTGTAAACCTGGGCTTCTAAACAAGAGACCTCTGAATCACATATGGGCTTTGTAGACCCAGAAAGATAAGGGGGTGATGGAATATCCCCAATGTCGAGTATGCCCATATCATCTAACCGTTGGAGGAGTATCCAATTCGTAGGGGAATCACCAGAAGAAAAACCTTGACCTCCAATAAGGGGGGTCTTGAAGATAGAAAATCATTAGCATAAACTCCCAGAAAATTCCCAAACAATAGTTTACCATCAAATGCATCTGATAGAGGATAGGGTAGATAAGATGTCACAGTTCTAACAAACTATATCAAGTTCTCTACACCAAGTGTTAGATCATCCCCCCCATCTCATGAAAACCCTTGAAAACCCCTAATAACATCCCTTCTAACAACAATACAAGTGACTCCTGCCATTGTGATGGATAGTGACACCTAGGATACTTTTATACTCCTTCTTCATGATCACACGTGACGGGAGGAGAGTGACAAGGGATGGATGTCAGAGGGACTGAGTCCCTCCAAATACAAATATTTTCATATGGATATGGAGTGTAGTCCACCAAATCCACATTGAATCCCTCCATTATGTCCATCAACAAAAAACCTAAAGTAGGGATCCATTGAGAAATGTGTCAGAAGTGACGAGATCTTAGCGGAAATAGGAAAACCAAGCAAAAACCCTAGCAGAGGGAGGGTTTCCATCAAATCTCTCGATTACCTGACAATTTCTTTTAACAATAGCATATAAGAAAATCACATATTTATCAAAAAACAAATTTGATTTACAAGCATTGAAATGAGTTAATTCACAATAAAATACATATCAGATTATAATACAGTGGTTTGGCTGGGGTGCTCCTATTGGGGCTTCCCAACAGAATTTTCCACCCATCCAACTAGGAATATCTATCCAACTTTGTAGCGTAGGGGACCTTCATAGATTCCCTAGCCCTTTGTGGCCAAGTCCAACAACAATTGTCATAGTGTGCCCAAGAAAATAAGTCCAGTACTCTCCAACCACAAACAACACGAATCTCCTCAATTCTCCTTCCTTTCCCCTTGAATTATTTCCCCCAATGCCAAATTAAATAAAAATAAATACAAAAGATCCCTCCTTTCTCTTCTCATCCTCCTTCCCCTTATGTCTTCCCACTCTTCCACCTCAACGAGCTACCATTAAGGCCATGAATAACCCCCCATCCCTTTTAATTTGAAGACCTTAACTTCCCCACTACATCTTATCCAAAAACAAATTTAAGGAGACAACTTGTCAAACTTTGGGAAATGAAATAATAAGTAAATAATAAATATTAATATTAAGTCATATCAGTGAAATTACATATTCACAAGAATCTAATAAATTTAATATTTATAAAATATACCAATATAACTTAATAATTGTAAGCCATGATTCTAAGGTTAATTAAACACTAATCAAGATTAGTCATTAATCTAGCTTAACCATTTATTTAATCATCTCACATTTTAATTTTTAGAATACTAGTGTATTCGTGCAAGGCGTGGGTATGTAGTTAGTATACACATACCTCATATGGATACTAATAATACTTATTGGAATCAGACACAAAAACTCAATCACTCAATAAGTAGGCTTATAAGATAAAGTAAGATAATAGAATTAGGTGGGCATTACAATGCATTCTTGCGCCCTATAAAAAAAACATTTAGTGATAAATAAGTAGTAAAATTGTTCTTTGGATAGGTCTAGGTGCACATTGGAACCCCAAAGAGCATCATTTCAGAAAGGGACACAATATTTCTTGATACATTTTGGACTGCATTGTGGAAGAAAATGGACATGTAGTTGAAGAAGTCCACAACAATCCATCCATAGAAAAATGCCAAATAGAGGTAGTCAATAGGGCTTTGGTGGAACTTTTGAGGGGTTACAATTAGAAGCATCTGAAAACTTGGGATGAAAATATGGTATATTTACATGACCCTTATAACATAGTGATCCACATTATACTGTAAGTTTCCATTTGAAACATGTTTTAGATACTTGCCAATGTCAACTTTAGATATTTCATATGGAAAAGAAGGAAGAGTAAGGGAGGATATTACAAAGGATGAATTAGGGGAAGAAAAAATCATTGAGAAGGTCAAGCAGTTCCGTCTACAAGTACAAAAGACATTGCATAAGTCACAAGAAAAATGTGAGGCTAGGTATGATCAAAATAGAGCAAAGAAATCATTCAAAGTTGGAGACAAAGTATGGTTATAGTAAAAAAAGGAGAGGCTACAGAGACCTATTAAGAAAATTAACGCTTTGCGATATGTCCTCTTTGAGATATTGGAAAACGTGGGATAAAACACCTATTGTCTTAGACCAACCTCACAAATTCACAATTACTCAGTGGTGAATGTAGAAAATTTAAAAATCTATGAACCTTCCATGCTAGATTAGGAAGAGTTTGATCCTATATTATGTATAGGATTCAACACGATATGCTCAAGTATAGTTGGCATAGGATAAAATTTTGTAGAAGAGATCCAAAATTACAATAAAGGGGCAGCATGATTTTTGGTAGATTAGGTTGAAAGGATAACTTCCAAGGAAGGCTAAATGGTACTCCAGGGAGAAGGTAGAGAAAAAACTCCCTTGCCTCATTGAATAAAATATTATGGGGACGAAAATCCTCCCAAAATGGGGAGTTATGGTCAATATTGGATCATTATATTAATTTTCATTAGTCTTGATGCTTTCATAGTGGAAAAATTGGTGGAATCAACTCAAAAAACAATTTTACTAGTGCATTCGAGTTCAACAAATTAGGGTTTTAAACCTTTTGGAAGAAGTTGGAGGAATTTCCTAAAGTTTTTTTTTGGTTAAAAACTATTGGTGGCATTAGGCCCCTTGTCCTTATTACACACTCAAATACCTTTCTGAAAGAACATGTAAGACCTCAAACAGAGTCTATACGAAAAAAGTTATGCCACCTGGAATTTGACCTCCCTGTTTGACTACCATCATTAGAGAGCATGCCATGTTAGCCCCATTACTCAAGGGAACGATACTCAAGGAAATGGGGCTATCCATAGGAACATAATGAAGAATACTCTATAATAATGAATATTGTAACTCTAGTTAAGAGTTGGAGTAAAACCTAGGCTATCAGGATGTGTTTTAACTAGGCTTTAGGAGGAAAACGTGTTCCATTATATTTGATTGCATTTTGTTCCATATATAAGAAGAGTAGCTAAAAGTGGATAAATGCATAGAAAACAAATATGGTTTGTGTTCTATAGCAACCCATAGGTTGCATATCTTGCTCCTTTGTACTTGCATCCATTTCCATTCAGAGAAAGAGAAAGTAGAGAAGCCTCACCTTCTAGCTAGATTTTCTCCCATAAGGGTTTTCCCAAAGAAAATATTGTGTAGAAGTTCCTTGTAGATTCAAACTACTTATGTAATTTTCTAAAACAAAAGACTTGAATCTACTCTACTCATTAGTTGAAACAGTTAAACGATCGAGAAATCACAACATAAACATGAGACAAGATTCAATCACATATGGTCAGAGAATTATCTAAGGGGAAAGAAATTGCTCAAAATCCCTTCCTATCTGTATTGAATTAGTCATAAAATAGAGAAGAAATACAATGCTTGCTCAAGCCCAAGCTACCTCTGCACTAGTATAATCTATCTCACTTCTTCCTAGACAATAATTGGTCAATACTTAACCAAATCCAAGCTTGCCCAAGTCCCTATTTCCTTGTGTTGTTTTTTTTTTTAACACGGTCGATTACTTTTATATTATAAAAACTCCAAGAGAGGAACAAGTCCTGTTACATAAGATGGGAGGAGTGAAGCAGAGTGGATCCAAAATGGGTGCATAGACCCTTGATCCGAATCATTAGACTTGAAGTTTGAAATTTGAAAAAGATAACGGCTATATTGCCGTAAAAACTGACCTAAAAGAAAGCAATATTTACAAAACATAAGGTGATTTACATATATTGGTTGACTGAATCATCGAGTGGAGGCTCTTTTTTCTCACTGGTCTTTGTAGAGGCCTCTCCTTGCATAATTTGAGTCATTGTTTTTATGTGATTAATGGCCTCTTCCAGGTGATTGCATTTTTATTTAAGGCTTTCAATCTCCGCCCTCTGTTTCTCCAGCTTCTTCCTCTTAGATTTACTATCTGCCTGCACTTCTTCCTTCAGATCATTGAAGTGCTTAACAAAACGAGCGATCATGAAACAATGAGCTTTGCACAGAGTGCAACTGTTATTGGTGATAACGCGATTGAGGGGGTTCTCAGACATTGATGGCAGGCTTGGAGGAGACTTGGGGTTCTTAAGACAGAGATTGAAAGAGGAATTACAGAAGTGGGATGAAGGGATGTCAGGGGATAAGAGGGAAGAAGACAAGTGAATCAGGGGGGAGAAAGAGGTGCTGAACAGGAAGAGATTCAGGGATCCACAAAGAGCAGTAGAATAGGGAGGAGCCGGGACAAGAGAGCGACTTGTGCTGCGGGGGGAGACAAAAGAGAAGGGGGGGGGGGGGAGACAATAAATAGGGGAGATAGAGTTCTGAGAAGCAGGTTTCAACGAAGTAGGGAGAATCTGCTTCAAAAAGACAAAGAGACTGTTAGAAATAAAGAGAAAAAATGCTCGAAAAGCACGGTCATTACCGCGCCATGCAAAGATTGGAACACCTCTTCGGCTGAGAAGCACTGGGCATGATCGAGGCCGGCTAATCTTCACGCTGATGACCACCTGAGACAGTCTAGAGGGGGTGCAACTGAAACACGAATATTTTCTCTTATGGTAGAAAGATACTGAAGCTTTGGTTTGGATGAGCTGAGGCGAATCGTGCTGAATATATACAAACTCAAGGAGTTGGGCCTCTGTATTCGGATCGGGCAGCTCAGAGATTTTCCTATCCTAGATGTCATTTCGGGGATTTCTTGTGCAGAAAATGTGGATTCTGAGAGGACTGTTGCCTGACTTCTTTTTATTATTGTCATGGGGACCTATCCCATTCCATGATCCACTACCGATTTCCCATAACCCTATAGATTTCATTGGCAGCACCTTTGATATGATGAAGTACATTGTCAGAAGGGGAGGAGTCATCTGTCTGGTTGCCAGCATTATGAGGGGAGGCAGAAGTATTGTTGAGATGACTGATGTAGTCTTGATTCACAAGCTCGATTGAGGAGTAGATCGACTTATGGGATTGATTTGTCATAGATTTGCTCATTCTCACGAACCTATCTTGTGGGTCTATTGACAACCCTGTTAGCTAGTGAATCAGCCTTTGAGTTGTTATTTCTCGTAACGTGCTTGTAGAGGATGTCCCCCAGCTGAGTTGATTTGTCCTTGATCCTGTGTTTGATGCTGTTGAGAGCCTGTTTCTTAAATTCTCCCCCTGAAGCCATAGCAGCAATCACGATTGCTGAGTCGTCGATTATGATTGGGGTTTTGACTTTCAATTTTTTCATAATGCATATACCAAGAAGTAGGCTATAGGCCTCCACCATATTGTTCGTCATATTACCGAATCCCCATTCATAGGTGGTGATAACTTGGCCATTTTGGTATTTAATTATTCCCCCCGCCCCTGCTTGCCTCAAATTATTTTTGGATGCACCGTCGAACTGGAGGGTAGTTTTCTTTTGCTCTTGTATCCATTGTTCAATATCTTATTGTGATCCCTAAGTTTCCAATTGTTCACCCCCCCTTGCCTGTGATTGATGGAGTTTGGCTATTCTTGACATAGTTCAAGTACAATTTATTATACCACTCTTCCTCTTCCTTCTGCCAACTGGTTCGATCAGGTTGAGAAACAGAGTTGACACTTATCATTTCAACAACTTGCCCCATAGTTTTGGCCAGAGTGCGAGCTGGGCTTGGTTTTTTATTTTTAAAGATACAGTTGTTCCTGGTGAGCCATAATTGCCAACTGAGAGCTGAAGGTATACATTTCCACAA
The DNA here is from genome assembly GCA_000404065.3 of Pinus taeda. NCBI lineage: Eukaryota > Viridiplantae > Streptophyta > Pinopsida > Pinales > Pinaceae > Pinus > Pinus taeda. The sequence goes on from APFE030795056.1 coordinate 134,134, forward strand.
GCGAGTGACTGTAGTCTTGCCTTTTCTTGTGTGGGGGTAGCTTTTCTCCCAATTTCTGTTGAGGGTTGAGAGCTGGTCAAAGGTTTCTCTAGGTCTCAGAGGACTAATAATTTGATTCCAGTAGTTTTGAGAAAATGAACAATCTATGAAGAGGTATTCACTGCTCTCCTCCTCTGCGCAACAGAGACAACAGATTGAGGGACCATGAATCCCTCTTTTTTTGAGATTCTCGGCAGTGAGAATCTTTCCTTTAAGGAGGGTCCAAGCAAAGAATTTGATCTTTGGGAGGCATTCGGTGTTCCACACAGCTACCAAAGATTCCAGTTACCAAGTGTGGGACTGTACTGGAGGAGTTTGTACCCATATTTGACAGTGAAATGGCCTCCGCTGGGGTCCCAGATGAAGCTGTCGCGAGCATCTTTGCTTAAAGGAGCTGATCCCTTCAGAGAAATCTTGAGGTCCTCCCATTGTTTCCTGAGATTATATGAGAGAGGGAGATCCTTCCAAGCTAACCAACTGTTGTGATCCCAAACTGAAATGTCGAATAAAGAATGCAAATTTTTTGCCTCCATCCATAATTTCAAATTGCTGAACTGCTGAAGGAGGTTTCTTGGTTCTGTTCCCATAATTTTGTCTGTCAAAATATTTATTTATTTGCCATTTCCAGGTGACTTAGATATATGATTTTTAATTTGGGGGAGGACTGTTTTGATAAGTTTCCAAACAAGAGTGCAAGGCCTTTCCACTATTACATCACTGAGGACACTGGAGTGCAGCCCATTGAGGTATTTTCTTTTAAGAGCTTCAACCCACCAGGAACCCTTTCCCATTAACATTCTCCACACCAGTTTGAAGCCCATCGCTTTGTTGGTGAGGCTTGGGATTTTGATTGCTATGCCCCCTTTTTCAAAAGGGAGGGTGACATGATCCCATCTGACCAGACTGAATTTTTTTGAATCTTGCTTCCCTCCCTGCCAGAGGAAGCTTCTCATGATTAACTCTAAGTGCTTGTGAGTGCTGGCAGGGGCCAGAGTGACAACATATTGATATATGGGAAGAGTTGAGAGGAGATCCTTTATGAGGGTGGTCTTGCCCGCTAGATTTAGCCAAGATAGCCCCCAACTGTGGAGAAGCCCTCTCATTTTTTCGATCTGCTTGTTCCAAATCTCAGTCTTGACTACTTCTTTTGCCAAGGGAAGACCAAGATATGTAAAGTGGCTCCAGTTTCTTTGAATTGGAATGTCCATGATCAGAGAGATTCTTTGCATGATTTGGGGAGGGACATTCCAAGTATAGATTTTGCACTTATTGTTGTTAAGTAATCCCCCTGAGACTGCCAGGAAGGTGTCCAATGTTCTCTTAAATCTTCTTGCCATTAGGCTAGAGGCTCCCCCAATTAAAAGGGTATCATCGGCAAAGAGCGAGTGATTAATTTCTTTTATCCCTCTCGCTATGCTAATCCCTGTGATCCTTTTTGCTTTCAAAGATTTTCCAGATGTATGCTCAAAGTTTCTGCCATGATGATGAATAGGAAGGGAGAGAGGGGGCAACCTTGTCTCAATCTTCTGGAGCTTTTGAAGTAGCGGCTGGGCCTAACATTGATTAGGTGGGTTGTCCAAGGGTTTGAGATGCATTCCATAATGATGCTTATAAATTTGTTGGATATTCTGAACTTCCTGAGAACCTCAGCTAGGAATTGATGATTGACCCTGTCGAAGGCATTTTCCATGTCGAGTTTTATGATCATACCTCTTTCCTTTCTATTAATGCTGCTATGGATTGCTTCTTGGATCAAGATGACGTTGTCTGTTATTTGTCATTTAGGAACGAATCCTCCTCGATTCTCTGATATAAGGGAACACAGGAGCTTTTTCAGTCTATTTGCCAGGATTTTGGTTACTATTTTGTAGGAGACATTGCAAAGAGAGATAGGTCTGAAGCGATCAAAAGAGAGGGGGTTGGGGTCCTTGGGGATAAGCGCCAGATGGGAGGTTTTAGTGTTTTCGCCCATCTTATTTTTTTTGAAGATATTTTTAACCATCCTTACATAGTCTTTCTTTATGATATCCCAGTGATTCCTGAAGAAGGCAGCAGTGAAGCCATCAGACCCCGGGGCCTTTTCCAACTGCATACTGAACACTGCCACCCTTATTTCCTCCTCTGAAACCTCTTGATCCAACTCACTGTTTTGTTGCGCGTTGATTTTGCACTCGACTAGTTGTAGGAAATCCACGATGTCCATGTACTGGAGATCTGCAGTTAAGAGGGATTTGAAGTGATTGTGCACAGCTTCTTTGATTTCCTTTTGTTCACTTAGTTCTTTTCCTTCAACAGTAATTTTATCAATTTGGTTCCCTTCTCTTCTGATCTTAAGGTTATTATGAAAGAAAGAGGTGTTTTTGTCCCCAGCTCTGAGCCAAAGGCACCTCGACTTCTATCTCTGCTCCTCTTCCTCTTCTCTATTCTGCCTGTAGAGTTCTTTAAACATTTCGTTTTCTTGTGTTTGTTCTTCCTTTGAGATTTATTGATCCTCTTTCTCTTGATTCCATTGCTCCAATTTTCAGTGTAGCTCTATTCTTTTTTTCTTTTCCAATATTGCATTTTCTTTGGCCTACTGTTTGATCACTGCTCTTAAGGATTTTAATTTTGATTCCCAGACATAGTGAGGTGAGTCGATGACTTCCATCTCCCAGTGATCTTTAATGAGTTTTCGGAAGCGCTCCTTACTATCCCAAATTTTATTGTATTTGAAAGGGATAGGGCCGAGATTTCTTACACTGTCAAGAATCAAGATCACAGGCTTGTGATCTGAAGTTGTGGCATGGACTATCTTACTTTTAACTGAGGGGAAACCTGTAACTATTCTTTCATGGATTAATATCCTGTCAAGTCTCTCTTTAATGTTGTGTATTCCTGCTCTCTTATTCCTCCATGTAAATTTACCATTGTTAGGGGGGGTGTCAATAAGTTTATGAGTTTCTATTATTGTTTCCAGGGTATCTCTTGAAGGATCAACGAGGAATTTCCCTCCTATTTTTTCTTCAATGTTCCTGATAAGATTCAAGTCCCCTCCCATGATTGTATTCCTATTTTGACAGGCCTGCAGCTCTGAATTAATACAGTCCCAACAAAATGCTTTATCCAAGTAGTGATTTGGGGCATAACTGTTAAGAACAATGTATTCTTCTTTTGTGATTTTATATTTGAGGTCAATTCTGACCCACCAGTTAGATGAGTTTTGGCTGGTGAGGTCCCATTTTCTCTTATTCCATAATGTACCTATTCCTCCTGAGGCGCCCACTGAATCTATTGTTATACCTGCAAAGCTTTTGTGTCTTTTTGTGAAAGTTTGAAAGTCCTGGTTAGAAAATTTGGTCTCCTAGATTAGGAAAAGATCTGGCTGCTCATGAATGATTAAATCTCGAGCTGCATTGGATTTTAGAGAGGAGCCCAGCCCCCTACAATTCCAAGAGACTAATATCATTACTTACTGATTTTTTGGTGAGCCCCGCTCTTCTCCTTTGTCTTTTCTCCGCTTCCTTTTTGTTTATCCAAGAATGAGTCCATCGGCTGCTGTGTGCCCGTGCCATTTCTTTTGCTGTTGTTTCATCTCTTATTTCTTTATTTGACTTCCTGCCTGCTTTTCTCGATGGATCAGAGGTGAAGCTTGCTTCTTTGAGTTTGTTTCTTGTTAGAATACGATCTACGGTTGAGGGAGGGGACAGGAGGGGCAGCGAGGTGGAAGGGATGGCTGCTAGGGCAGTGGCTGAGGGGGAAGAAGGGGGGGAGGAGGGATCATCATCCACCAAGGATTCAAAAGGATTGGAGGAGGAGAGGAAAGGCTGGGTCAAAATGGGAGGGGGGGGGAGCGGCTTGGGGTTCCGGTTGAGGCTTAAGATTAGGGCCTTGCAGGGTAGGGTTTGATTTCTTTTTTTTTACTTGCTCCCATGAGCCTTCTGAGGGTTCAACATTTTCATTCAGTTCATTTACTTTTATCTTACTACACCTATTAGCGAAATGACCATATTCATGGCATACCTTGCGTTTGAATGGTATTTGCTCGTAGTCCAGCTACTGAATATGAGTCCATTGGTCCACTTTGATCTTGATAGCTTTCGGTAGGCCTTTCCCTAAGTTGACTTCAATGCAAATCCTTGCACAAGCGTGCATGTTTTCTTTTGGTTCACATTTGTCAATGTATTTTCCCACAGCATTCCCAATAGCTTTAACTGATTCATCCCCCCAACAATGTAGAGGGAGGTGAGGCAGGCGCACCTAGACCGGAACAACATTTGGGATATCCATTTCCGGGTCGAAATCAGGGGACCATCTATTCAGGTAGAGGCCTCTCGAGTCCATGAAGTAGGGACCGTTTCTAAAGATGAGGTTCCGGTCTTCTTTTGTTTCGAAGAGGAAGGTATAGAAGCCCCTTCCGCAAAATCTAATGGTGATTTTCCCTTGAATGATCACGTTCCAGTTACGTTCTACCCATTTCTGGACTGCTTTGGGAGAAGGCCAGAGGCCAGTAAACTGACCTACAAGGCCCCGCTCAGCCAGAGAGATCGTTGCCTTCCTCGGGAGACTTGGAGGGAGAGAGACTTCAGGAATGTCGGCCAGCTTCTTGACAAACTTTGATGCTAAAGGACAGATTCTTGAGGTAGGATTTTCTGGAATGAGAGAAGTAAAAATTTTCTCCTCATCTTCATTGTCTTGCTGTGGGGATGAGTCAGTCCTAGCCATGAAAGGAGGCCAAAATCGCCGCTGACCGGAGGATGAAGGGGTCGGGAGTTGGAAAGAACGCAGGGGGAAAGGCCACACCGCTGGGGCCGAGCAGGAGGCCCGAAAGAGACCACGAGAGGTAGAGAAGGGCTATGAGAGAGGGCCCAACAGCAGGGCTGCTAGGCAGGTGGCCTGCGGGAGGCCTATCAAGGACGCAGAAGGCAAGCGCGGGAGCTCCAGTTCGAAATCGCCTGAGGACAATTCCTTAGTTCCAAGTTAGAGATGTTAAACTATTTATTTCCTTGTGTTGTTCCTCAAGGAATTAGCCCCCTATTAAATAGGGAAATTCCCAATTAGAATTTCGTAATCCCAATAGGCCCCTTCTCTGACTGCATGCACCACCTGTACAAATTGGATAATTATACAGTTGATATTACACTGCCCTTCTACTCCAATCTCAATTGAGTAACTTGAATTTCATGCATGCATGAGTTAATTAAGGTTGATGGATCAATTACCTAGTTGAACACTAAAGTTGCACTCCACTACTAGACCTCCTACTAGTTCCTCCAACAGTTGGAACTAGTTTAACTGACCTTAACTCAATTTAACTAAAATAAATTGTTACAATTGAAATTAACTCAACCTAGGCTCCTACAATTTAGGAATCACTATACAAAACTCAAGTTAAGCCCTCAACTAGAATTAACTAAGCTAATTGGGTGATAACAACTCAATTAACTCATTCAAGTTGCCTTGTGATGTGGAATTTCGATTTTCTCTAGATTTAATTCAAGGGAAAATTAAATTAGGAATTTCTTGTTGCATTTTCAACACTCCCTCTTAGCAAGAAAGGGATTACCTGCCACCCTAATCCTGCCTCTATGGAAATCAATTTTACATCTTGATAATGCTTTTGTAAAAATATCTGCATCATGTTCCTGAGTAGGAATGTACTCCAACAACATGATTCTCCTTTGCACACAATCTCATAGATGGTGGTACCAGATGTCGATATGCTTGGACATATCATGAAAAACTTGATCCTTAGAGAGTTTGATACATCTCTGGTTGTCACAGTAAATCGTTGTAGGATCCATCATCTAACCAAATATCCCAACAAGGATCTTTCTCATCCAAATAGCCTCACATGATGCTCTTCTAGTAGCCATGTACTCTACCTCTGCTAAGTTGAGTGCAACAGATCGCTGCTTCATGTTGTACCAAGGAATCGTGGCTAACCGAACATTGAAAATTCCTCCTGATGTGCTCTTCTTGTCTGATGGAATACCTACCCAATATACATATGTGAAGCCTTGCAACTTCACTCCCTCTGTTTGCATATACCAAAGACCAAACTGAGTGGTGCCTCTGAGGTATCTCAACACATGCTTTGCTGCCTTCCAATAGAGTTTTGTTGGCTTAACCATAGCTTGACTAAGCTGGTTAATTGCATAACACATGTTTGATCGTGTGTCCACCAAATACATAAGTGAACCCACAAGCTGCATGTAGACGGTGACCTCCACTATTTCACCTGAAGTAGCATCTTCCTTCCTCCAATTCCTTGCTAGAGGAGTCTCCATGGGTTTGTTGCTCTCCATTTGGAACTTCTTTAGTATCTCATTGGCATACTTGCCCCGAGAGACAAACAGTTTCCCATTTTCTTTCCATATTTCCATACCAAGGAAATAATGCATGCGCCCCAGGTCCTTCATCTCGAATTCTTGTGCAAAATATCCTTTGCAAGACTTGATCAACTTCTCATCACTGGTTAAAATTAAATCATTGACATATAATACTATAATCAATATTTTACCATCAACAACAATTTGGTAAAAAAATTTCATTTGCTTTACCTTTGGTGAAGCCAAACCCGGTGAGGTAACTGTCGATCCTGGTGTACCAAGCACGGGGTTCTCGTTTCAATCCATACAACGCTTGCTTGAGTCTACACACATGCGGCTCTCTGTCGAAGGTCTAAAATACTTCTCGCTGCTTAATGTACACCTCCTCCTTAATCACTCCATGGAGGAATGTTGTATTCACATCCATTTGATGTATCTTCCATCCCATATACACTGAAAGAGCTAGAATTTATCTGATTGAGGAGTATCTTGCAACTAGAGAAAAAGGTCTCCTCATAGTCAATTCCCTCCACCTAAGAGAACCCCTTGGCCACAAATTTGGCCTTGTGTTTCTTGATGCTTATATATGCTTATTGCTTCACCTTGTAGATTCACCTGGAACCTAGCACTGACTTATCCTCTGGTCTTGGGACCACTTCCCAAACATTGTTTCTGATAATGGAGTCATACTCCTCTACCATGGCATGAACCCATACTGGTTTTTGCACTGCTTCCTTGAATTAGGATGGCTCAGTCTCTACAAGCTCAGTCATCAGAGCCATGTATACAGTGTACCGATTTGGTGACCTCCTCTGCCTATGCTATGATGTGGGTGCTCCCACATTCTCTCTAGCATCTGCAATAATCTATCAACTTCTTTGGTACGCTTCCTTCCATCTCTAGATGTCTCTGCTTGAGTGGAAGTCTCCACTCTCTCTACCTCTACTTGTGATTTCTCCACAACTTCCTGAGGTTCCTCCTTTGGAGAAAAAATCTCCTTCTCTGAATGCAACTAAAGTTCCCTCTCTAGTGAACACCTCATTTCATTCTCCTCATCAAACTTCACATATCTTATGACAACTATCATCCTGAGAGATGGAAAGTACACATAGTAGTTGTGAGGTGTATTACTGTAACCCACAGATATGCCCAACTCAGTTGTAGGCTCTATCTTTTTCCTTGCATCCTTGGAAACATGATAGTAAACTAATGATCCAAAGATCCTGAAGTGTGACATATCTTGTTTCTTCCCTAAAAAAGCTTCCTCTGGTGTACTCATTCCAAGAATCTTGTGAGGGCTCCTGTTCTGCAAATAAATAGTTGTGTTGCATGCTTCAGCCCACAAGTGCAACGGTAGGATTTGAACATGCAACATAGCCCATGAAGCTCTCACAATACTTATGTTCTTCCTCTCATCCACCCCATTATGTTGTGGGTTCTGAGGTGATGTCAACTCCCACTAAATTCCTTCTTTTGAAAATAAGTTCTTAAATTCAATTGACACATAATCTCCACCATTGTTGCTCTTGAGAGCCTTCACTTTCCTACTAGTATCTTTCTCAACAAGTGCTTTAAATTCAACAAATTTGGAGAATGTTTGGTCTTTCTTTTGCTTGAAGAAGATCTAGCAATTCTATGAGAAATCGTCTACAAATATCACATAATACATGTGCTTAATTGTGGAGGTTTTCGAGAAAGGTCCACAAACATATAAGTGAACTCTTTCAAGGATTGCTTGTGCTTTATTGTCTCGCTCATTGAAGGTGGCTTTCATGTACTTCCCCAATGTACACTCTTGGGAAGTCCTATAGAAATCTGTTGCATGATCTTCAAGGCTCTATAGTGCAAATGGCCCAATATTCGATGCCATAATTCACCAATGTCTCGGCTCTTCACCTTCTCTGTGTTTGTGCTTAATGCTACACAACCTTCTACATCCAATTTGCAGAGGTTCTTCACCCGAACCCCAATCCATTTCACCTGTCCTGTGGCGATGTGTCTAAGAAAAGCCTTTCCATTTCTAAATATCACATTGTATCCATAATCTTCCAACATAGAAACTAAAAAAATTTTCTTCTTCAGACCTGGAACATACATCATATCTTGTAATTTGAGAGGGGAGCTAGAATCCCTCTGAAAAGTAACTGTACCAATACCGGTAGCACTATACCTTATGTCATCTCCCATTTCAATGTGCATCTAGAGGTCCTTCTCCTCCAAGTCATTGAAGAATTCTTGATTTCTCGTCATATGGGATGAGGCTCCATTATCCAAACACCACACACTATCCATCTCGGTGCTCACCATTATCCTGAGGGCTTCTTCCCTGCCTTCTTGTGTGGACACTTCATGGCATAGGGTCCTAGTTCATGACAGTGAAGGCATTTGATCTTCGACAATTTTTTCTTCTTGAAAACTTGACTGGAATCCCCTTTGGATTGGGGTTTCTTCCCTTTACCTTTCTTTTCCTTTCCAACCAAGGCACAATTTTCCTCATCATCATGCTTGGATGAGGTTCCATCTTTGGTGTTTCGCCTTATCTCTTCTTGCACCAAGTCAGACCAAAATCGCTCCCAATTTGGTAGCTTCTCCCTCCCATTTATCGAATATTGGTAGCTGTGCCAACCCTTGAGAAGGCCTAGAAGTGCTAGGCTTACCAGATCATCTTCAACAACTAAAATGCCAACACTCCCAAGTTCATCTCGACATTGGGTGAACCTACTCAGGTACTTTGGTAATGTGTCGCCCTTATCCATCTCTATCTTCCAAAGCTTGTCCTTTAATTCCAACTTCGTGTGGTTACTGTTGTTCTGAAACAAGTCTATCAAGTCTTGCCACACTGCATATGGGATATCCTTCCCATGGAGATTCGATATAATATGATCTCAAACTCCTTCTAGTATGATCCTCCTCGCCTTTGCCACACATTTCTTCCACTTGGTCAGATCTTGAGCATTAGTTGTTGGAGACTTAGGAATATCATTGTGTATGAATTCCTTCAGCCCATTGTCTTCCAACACTGCCTCCATCCTATGCTTCCAAGAAATATAATTGGAGCTACCCTCAGGGGCATACTCAAGTCTCAATCCAAAGAACGACATCCTGCTGGCTTTGAAGAATAATACTGCAAATTTGATTCACCTGCAAATACAAACTAAGGTTCTTCTCTTCTATTGTGATTCTTGCGATGATACCATGTAGAAATTCCTTGTAGATTCAAACTACTTTTGTAATTTTCTAAAATAAAAGACTTGAATCTACTCTACTTGTCAGCGAAAACAATTAAATGATTTAGAAATCACAACATGAACATGAGACAAGATTCCATCACATATGCTCAAATATTTATCTAAGGGGAAAGCAAATGCTCAAAACCACTTCCTATATGCATTGCATTAGTCAGAAAATAGAGAAGAAATACAATGCTTGCTCAAGCCCGATCAACCTTTGCACTAGTATAATCTATCTCACTACTTCGTAGACAAGCTATGGTCAATACTTAACCAAATCCAAGCCTAGCCAGGTCCCTATTTCCTTGTGTTGCTCCTCAAGGAATTAACGTCCTATTAATTAGTTAAATTCCCAATTATAATTATGCAATCCCTGTTGACCCCTTCTCTAACTGCAAGCACCACCTGTACAACTTGGATAATTATACAATTGATAGTACACTACTCTTGAACTCCAATCTCAACTAGGTAACTCAAATTTCATGCATGCATGAGTTAATTAAGGTTGATTGATCAGTCAATTAGTTGAACACTGAAGTTGCACCCCACTGTTAGACCTCCTACTAGTTCCTTCAACAATTGGAACTATTTTGACTTACCTTAACTCAATTTAACTGAATCAAATTGTTACAACTGAAATTAACTCAACGTAGGCTCCTAAAATTTATGAATCACTATACACAACTCAATTTAAGCCCTCAACTCAAATTAACCAAGCTAAATGAGTGATCACAACTTAGTTAACTCATTCAAGTTGTCTTGTGATGTGGAATTTCGATTTTCTCCTAATTTAATTCAAGGGAAAATTAAATTAGGAATTTCTTGCTTCATTTTCAGCATCTTATGTTATTATGGTTTGTGAGTTTTCATGTTTTCACTTTTCTCTATTTTTCTTTTATCTCATATATTGCGTGGATAAGCAACATCAATAATTTAATAAAGTTGGGTGCTTAAGGAAAATTAACCCTCATAGTTTAGATTTTGGGTTTTCAATATATTTCATTAGATTTATTCTGGTGAATTGTCAAGTGGAATATCCATGGAAGTTTACGAACTACATATTGATTATAGAGCATATTTTCATATGGTTAGGGATAAATTCATTTTTCTTCGCTTAATAAATTTAACACTGAACAATTATTTTTTCATGACGATAGATCTCTTAGTTTGTAGAATAGTTTAGTTAGATGAAAGTCATTTTAATGATGTATTTTGTGTTCCACATCTCCTACTAGATTCTATATGTATATCAAATAACTCAGTCAGGTGAAGGTAAAAAAATCAAGTTTTCACCTAGCTAAGTTCTAATTAAGGATTTGCATCGATGTTGAAAGGATTGGAGCAATTAAGGCTATATCCCCTCTTAAGGGCAAGAAAGTTTAGTAAGATATATCTTTGACAATATTAACTTCATAAGATTGTATTTCCCAAATTTTGTCAATATTGTTAAACCCATGCATAACCTCCTAAAGAAGCATGTTTCATTTTTATGGAATGAAAAGAGTAAGATTTTTTTTTTTTAATAAATCAAGGAAATAATCACAAAATCCCTTGTTTTATGAGGATAAATTATTCAAAGGATATTATTGTTTACTCCTTTTATTTGGAAGATACAATTGTGGGGATCCTTGTGCAAAAATATGACAAGGGAAATTAGAGACAAAATGCATTCACGAGAAACACCCATAGAGATGTTGAGGTTAGATATATACTCATTGAGAGGCAAGTTTATTCCCTTGTTAATTCCCTCCAATATTTTAGAACTTATATAAGATACAAGAAAATTACCTCCTGCATTCCATACCTTGTAGTTAAAGATGTCTTGAATCAACAATATTGTTTGGATATAGAGGAAAATGGATACCCAAGGTTCAAGAGTACAACTAGATATTATACCAAATAAAATAATCAAAGGCTAAGGATTATCATAGATGTTAACTAGGGAAAATAAAAAAATTCTTTTAATTAGGAGAGAGTGACCAAATGTGTGGCATTGCAAAAGGTTTAAAATTGATGATTTGTACCCTAAAAAAAATTTATTATCTAAGAAAATTATTTGTTCCACCACATATTATTGATTACAATAGAAGGGTCTTGAGTTTGAAAGTTATGATTTTTTTAAAGACATTATGGTTTAGGTTCAAAAAAATAATATGGTTGATTCATAGACGTGTGAATAAAAAAGCAAAAGAATAGATCATATACTTTGATGCATGATTCTATGGAGGAAATTTTGCAACAAGAACAACAACCCATTAAATCCCAAGGGAGAGGTTTTACTGGACTACAATTTTCACTAACACACATAAGCATGTTAGATGTTTCCAACCATGCTAGTTTTTTTCGAGAAAGAAACAAATCCATGGCCTTCTTTTAAAATCTATGATAGTTGAGGAACCATTTCAACAATAGGGTCTTGATTTTATTGAAGAGCTTAAGGACAAATTTGATAGTAGGCACAAGTCCATTCTAACTACGATTGATTAGTTTATCAAGTGGGTATAAGTTATATCAACTAAAAATGAAAATGAATAGGTTGTGATAATCTTTCTTGAGGATTGAACTATCATCATATTTGCAGTTCCATACAAGATAGTGACAATAATGCTAGAGTGTTCAACTCCATTGTCCTCGCCTCATTATGTTGTAAATATGGGATTGTGTTTTCCCATTCATCTAATTATTACCCCCAAGAAAACGTCCAGGATGAATCCAACAATAAGAATCTCATTACTATTATTAAGAAGATAGCTGGTGAAAATAAGAAGAGTTGGGACAGTAAGATCAAATACACTTTTCGGTAGATCATACTATTGTTGAAGCATTTACTAAGAAAAGTTCCTTTTAGTTAGTATATGGGTTGGGAGATAAGTTAACAATTCATTTGTAGTTTCCCATCCTTCCTTGCTTGGAATCTAACATTGATGAAAAGTATGGTGTGCAAGCTAGGATTGACAAACTGATTAAAATAAATGAGTATAGATCCTTTTCCTATGATCAAATAGATAAGAACTAAGAGAATATTAAGACTAAATTTTACCAAAATACCATATATAGGGAGTCTGAAGAAGGATGTATGATCCTATTGTGGGATAGGAGAAAAGAATCACGTGGATTGCATGGAAAAATCAATAAATTTTGGCAAGGGCCATACATTATTTTAGGAAAGGTAGGAATTACTGCTTATCATCTAGAGAGCCTTGATTACTTGTGAATGGACAAGTAACTAGTGTAGGATTGTGTGCCTTGCATTATTGTTTTTGCATCCATATTTGATTCTCTACATTTTGGTCTTACTTGCATACAATTTAGATTTTATATTTTATCTTAGCTAACAATTTATCATTATAATTATCATGTATTTCAATGGTCACAATCAACACCCTGCTCAATCGCTATCAACAAATTGCCATGAGTGTACAAGTAGTAAGTCTGTGAGCACTACGGATTGTTGGGATTATCATGCACTCCTCCTTCGAGCACATGGATCATGCACTCTATAATGAGCACATATCCACATGTTGGAGCCAAATGTTACCCACCAAAAGTGTGTAACCCCTAGGAATAAACGTTTTCTCACCATTGGTCAACCAACCATCCATTAACCCTATGATGATCCACAAATATGTTTACTTTAGAGCTCTCCACCTATGGTCTAGTCAAATCTCTCTACCATATAACATATTTATTGAAGGAATGTGGGTCATGTATTAGAAGGAACATTAGCCATTTATATAATCATATGCATTAATTTATTATTTGGGGAATGTTAATATAGATTGCTAGCCAAGCTCTATGATTGAATATTGTTTACTATAGCCTTGTTCCCATGATTCACCTAGGAGATTATCCTTTGACACAAGTCCAATGTTACCTCCCCTAAGTCCCTTCCTTCAAGATGGGAACTAATGGGATATAGTGGTTGATATAGCATGCCCAGGTAATCCATACTTACCACCCTCCATGTTAACCTATATCCAACTCTATTCTTTGGGTTGATTGTCATTGGTTATTGTGATTAGTGCCCTATATCCTCATCTCCGATTTAAGGCTAAATTTTTTTCCCTAAATCTAAAATAAAAATAAAATCACATGAAGTCGCAAATGAAGGAAAATGAAAAATGTAAAAGGTGGTTGGAACATAATAATCACATGGGGAAATCATAGCACGAGCCCTATCCCGCTCATTATCCATCATCATGTTCCTAAGAATTTCATGCTTCATATAAAAAAAGTAAGTTATGAATGTCCCAATCCCGATGAGTGATAAACTGCCACATCTTTAAGGGGTATTGGAAAAGCATAAAGAAAGTTGGGTCACCAAAGCTATGCAAGAAAGGAAGAAAAATCAATAAAGCAAAAGGCACACCAGAAGGGTGGAAAAATTAAGTCGAGAAAAGGAATAACTCATGCCTCCATGATTGATCCCTCTTATAATTATTATTCTGAAAGATATTTGACGTCCTTCAACTAGTACCATGGCTATGTCCATCTTTCATGAAGTATTTCCCATTCCATGACCATTGTTATCACATTTATCAATGGATTGAAGGGTTTACCTATGAAATGTACTTCCCCTTAGCGGACAGTAGCACCTAATAGGGAGAATTTCATAGTCATCCCTAAAAAAGTGTGGTAACATGCTTACAAATCCTAATCTAGAAAACATTTGAATACAACGTTTGTAAGAACTATTTTTGTGCCCCTCACATTGAATAAGGTCCTCTACGATACTTTAATAGTTTTTGTCCTCTACTTATTTTGATCTCACTTTAACTTGAACATATGTTTGAGGTGGTTCATCACACATGTAGCAAAGATCCCTTGAGGGATGGCTTGAAAAATCTCCAACACTATGAAAATGAAGTCTAGCCTAGTTTTGAGAGCACATAATATGTTGCATCCCCAATGCCGCCCCTTCTGAGATGAGTGTCGGGATTTGAGAAGCCTCCACATGGTTGTATGCAACTTGCTACACCTTCAATTGTTGAAACATTATCCCAAGAAGCTAAGGCAATAACATGATTGCTAATGTGCCCAAATGGACCCAAGATGCCCCTAGGTTGGCCTTATAACTGTTTTATGGAAGTTTCCTCCTTTCATATGCTAGATGATGATTGAAACTTACGTATATGGTTTCCAAAGGGTAGTACACAATGTATTGATGCCAACATTTTATCCTAGGACTTCCATATCACCTATGGATGCCCTGTGAAGGTGACGTGAGCCAACTTGATGATGATGTCATGGTGGAGGAGATGTTAATTAGAGGTGTACCCATGCACTTTGATGATGTCCCTTGGAGTGAGGAGCACTCACAAACCCACTTTTTCACTTGATTAATGGAGATCCCCATTTTTGCAGCATGTTGTCATGTTGGAAGTCTTTCCTCCCACGTATGAAGGATTTATGATGTATTTCTTATGTTTTATCATTTTGTAAAGCTATCTTAAGGTCAACTTGTGACCTTTAGTCCTAATTGAATGTTCCAAGAAAATTTTTAGGGATTTTTGTTGTAAATTAGTGAAAAGTGACTTGGTTTCCTACATATAAATAAAGGAAATGTCAGTTTCACTTGATCATCATCACACAAACTCCTCCTTTCTCTATTTGGTGAGCATGCATTAGTCTTCTTTTATATTTCTAATGGTCACCATGGATGAATGTTGGAGAAAATTATCTTAGGAGGGATATTTTTACATGGAGATACTATCTTTGGATTGATGAAATGATTCTTGTTTAATTGGTGTAATTTTGTTATTATTTTCCTCCCATTTTGCATATAATTTTCTCAAATTAGGGTTTCTATTGTGCCATACTAAAAGGTGCAAAATATTTCATGAAATCTTGTTTCTATGTGTTATGCCAAATTTGTCACATATGAATCCATCAAAGGAACCTATAACATACATCCTTGGACCTTGAATTTCCTAATACAAGAAGTTGTCAGGGTTTCTAAGAAAATATATTTGGTCTTCTACCCTCTTCATCCAAGTCCTTATATCAATGACCTCGCCCTCTTTGACTCCATAGCCCAATTGAATAGATGCATTAGTATAATTTTGGGATCACTTCTTAACTTTTTATATTTTTCCTTATTCCTTGGAAGCCAAAGTCAGGGTTTGGTTTGAATTTGTATTTTATAGTATTTTTGCATCTATATGTTATTGTCTTACTGATAAGAATTCATTTAATGAATTTTAAAATGTAAAATCTCACATTAATTGTTTTTTTACCCAAAAAATAGGGTTGACATCTAGATGTTGATTGTTGTTTTATGAATTTGAAACCATTAAAAACATAATTTTTTCTTGGCCCTTGCTTACCTCTTAAGAGTTTTTGATCCCTTGTTGAATCTATGATTTGAAGGTTATTTCTTTGTTATATTTATTGCATGTTGAAAATATGAACATAAATAGAACCCTAGTTTATATAGATATTATATATATATATAATATATATATATATATATTATATATATATATATATATATATATAATAATAATAGAAAAAAAAATGATTAATTAACCAGTAGTTAGTATTGAAGAGGATGGGGTGGTAGAAGGGGGGGGGGGTTCTCATTAATCCTGAAGGAAACATCGAAGACAAATATGCTTGGAGCCTGGCTAGGAAGACAAACAATCAAGATGAAGCTTATGGTTTGTTTCTCAAACTATCCTTGGTTCAAGAAAAGGGCATCATAAAGATCCAAGTTTTAGGAGACTCAATGTTGATCATAAAGCATATGAATTACAATTCATCAGCAAAAAACATGAACTTAATCAAATTATTAAGAGATCCCAAGGGATGATTCCCTTCTTTGATTTGGTGCCGTTCTTTCACATCCTAAGAGGGAATAACCAGGAAGCAGATAAGCAAGCAATTTTGGCTTATCAATTGAATGCAAAAAGAAGTCTAGTGAATGAGGTAGAGGAAACGACATGCATTCCCTAATCTTTGTCATGGGATTCAATTATTGGTCTGAGGATGGAATTTTTGGCTCATCCAAGAGGTTAGATAGGAAAAACAATTTGGAAATTTCAAGGTTAGTAGCACATTATGTCTCCTTGTGCCCCCCCTCCCCCCTCTCTCCCTTTCCTCCCTATATAACCCCACCGACCCTTCCTCCCCCTCCCCTCATCTCCTTTTTCACCTTTTCCCCCTAACCTCTGTCGCCCTTCTCCCTCTCTTCCCATTCTGCCTCCCATCCTTTTCATTCCTCCTCTCCATTTTAGTATGCCCCCCTTCTCCACTTCATTCCACCTCTTGCTCCTTAGTCCCTATCACATCGGCCTTTACTCGGGTTGGTCTGTCCTTGCACCTCATGGAAATGGTTGTCTCATCTTGCTGCAACAACGTGTCTACATCCTTCACAATGATACTACACTTAGGGTAGGGAGATCTCATAACATGAGAACTGAGACTCCATGGCATATAATTTATTTCAAAGGTCGACGATCCACCATAAGAGATGGTAAGTTAATGGGAGAGTGTGAGAAACATTTAATCCCTCTGCTCTGAATTTCTCAAGCCGCATGTGGGAGGAAGGTGTGAGTTAGGATCAAGGACGAGTAGAAGAGCTGGGAAATTAAGGTGGAGTATTGGGATCTCAGCTTCATGAGTACCAATTTCTAGTAATGCATCAAAATCCAGACCCGCACTTTCTATTTAAGGAGTAACGATTTGATATGATGTTATGGATTATGGTTAATCTTTGCTCAGGTGGTCTCTGCGAAGGCCAAACGGCTGAAGCTGGGGTCACAGAGCATCTGTTGCGAGTTTTGGATCAAATCACTAGCCTTCAGGGGGGTCTATGGAGGAGTTTGTATTCATTAGGGGAACCTGTGCGTTGATTTGCAGAGTGTTGGTTGTTTGAGTGAGGTCAAGAATTTTGTAGATAGGCAAATTTAAGCGGGGGAGTTGGAGTAGAACATCACACACTTTGGGTTAAGTGTTAGAAACATTATGGATTTGGGGGTTTGTGGCATATTGGAAAAGATCATGAGTGTGCACAATGATTCAGCAAAGGAAAGCTCTTTGTTCAGTTCCTGGGGCCACCACAGGGCTAGGACAAGTTAGTTGAGGGAGGGAAAAGCTCGGGAAGGTTGGTAACAATAAGAATGCTTGTAAGGGCTGTGTGTAATAACATTTGGAAATTCGGGAAGGTCTAGCTATTATGCAGCAATATATCCATCAACAACAAAATGAGGCTCTAGCCATGCAGGAGCTGCATCTCAAAAATAAGGAGCGCATCTGGTAACTAGAGGACGAGGTGGATGTGTTGCGCCAACAAATTGAGCATTTGAAGCTCAAGATGGAGGAGAACAACTAGAGGAATGAAGAAGAATTCATTGGATTGGATCTTAACATACCAATGTCAATGAAGGAGTAATCTGTTCTCCCACTCAATTTTTAAAAAATGTTTTTTGTATGGAAAACTATAAATGTATATGTTTACTATTTCAGTTATGTCGAATGTATAGCCATAAGCTACCAGAAATGAGAAATTTTTGTATGAAGCATGGGGAAAAATATCAGGAAATGGATGGGGAACAATTGAAGTCTCAGATTCCCTTAATAGGCTCGAAAATATGATGTAAAATCCCGATTTTGCAGCAAACGGGCATGATTTTTATATATAAAAACACTACTCATTGTGCTTAAAAAAAATAGTATTGAAGAGGAATGTTTCTAAGGACATGACCATTTGTGAAGGGGTACCTACCTAGGTCTATAAACAGGCCCTCACCTCATTTGTAAACATCTCATCAATTATTTTATATATGATTCAATATATATATTTTTATCCTCAATGGATATCTTCATGTACCAGGTGTTTTGAAGATTATTGCAAAATACAAACTTTGTTTGTAACATTGGTATCAGAGTTGTTCGATCCTTTAGTTGCTCAGCTGCTACACAAAGCCAGTCTGATCCAGCCTTTGGCCATCAACTCTTCGTCAACAGTTCTGTCGTGCAATTGTGTTTCGATACATTGAGTTTGGAGCTTCTCCATTTTGCTATCAAGCCTTTGCCCATTCAATAAATAAGAATAAATAGATAAAATTAAAATTAAAATCAATACAAAAAATGATCAAAAAAAGAGAAAGAAAAAAGGAAAAAAGATCATATATTAGATATTTTTTTTGTTTATAAAAAGGAGTCAAGATAAAAACTTTTATATTATTAAAATAAAAAATAAAAATAAATAAAATAAAAATAAAAATTACAAATAATAATAAAAAATAAAGAGCAGTGGTTGCAGGTGGTTGTGGGCTGCCCAAAGTCGTGGTGCCAGCACCCAGGGGCGTAGTAGTTGGCGTGGTTGCAAAGGCACAACTAGGAGTGGGCAAGCTGGCCCTCCTAGTCGTTCCATGGCTCAATGAAATCTAATAAAAAAATTGTAGGACCTTCTGGAGGTGCAAGATAGGACTCACAAGGAAGAACATGAGGTTGTGATGGAGATGCTTAATCAATTGCAATATTTTCAATGTCATGTCCGTGAAAGAATGGTGGTGGTTTTTCGGGGGAAAAATCTTCTCGCTAATAAGGTAGACAAGTTGGAAACTTGGCTATCTCATTTTGAGCAGCATGTTAGATGTTCATATCGCTGTCCTCCCCCTCCAGGGATCGGGCCAGATAATCCAGCTTCTGTTACTACATACGATTAAGCACGGTGACATGTATTTTCTTTATTTTGAATGTATTTTGGTGCTTTTTGCCTTTCGGGATCTAGAATGCTCCATTTAGTCTCTTTTTGCTTGTATATAATGCCTAACTAGCATTGGTCAACAAACCTAGTCAGGTGAGACCATTTCTTTTTTGGTATCTATGTACTCCCCTTTTCATTAATGAATAGATTACCAACTTACGAAATAATAATAATAATAATAAAATAATAAAAATGATATAAGAAAATATATAGTAAAAAAGGAGAACCGTAGCCACAAAGCTAGTGCAGCCTCAATGAACAACAGTCACAACCATTTCAAACCAGGCAACCCGATTCCGCACCCCATCGTCGTTAACAAAAGTCGTTATCGTCCATCACCATTGTTGGCGTTGTTCTACTATCACCATTGCCACAGTTGCCAACTACATCAGACGTTGCAAGGACCAAATACGGTCGCCACCCTCTTTGTTGCTTGTAGCCTCACATGATCACCACCAGCAACAGTACATCCAAAACCCACCAATTAAGTCTAATTTTTTAGCAAAATCCATTCGCTATCAATACAAAATAATAATAATAATAATAATAAAATTACAACATTGTTTGCTTTTTGTGTTTGTACATGAGTAAAATAGCCAATAAGTGCAAAGAGGAAAATAAGCACACAAGTATACCTCCATTTTTTGGGCTTTAGAGTATGGTAGAAAAAGAATCGTTGAAGGTTGAAGGTTAATGAATGGTCATACCCATTCATTACCATTTGATAAAGTTATAATAACCTTATATTCTAAGGTTATAAAAGTGGGAAAAAGGAAAATTAATAAACATTATTTTATATAGAAGGAAAAATATTTTCATAAAAGACCATTTAAAAAAAAATTATAATTCTATTATATATATAAAAAAAACAAATATTATTATAGAAGTTAAAAGGCAGGTTTGAAGTACAAAGTCCAAGGGATTATATTTAAAAATCGTGGCTACATAAAAGATTACAAGATTTAATTTGGAATTCCTCAAGGAATAGGAATATCTATATCATATATATATATATATATATATTTCAACTTTAAGTAAAAGAGGTAATTAATTAAAAAATAAGTGAAAGTTATAGTTAAAAAAAGGTACTTTTATAGTTTTAATTAATAAAAAAGGGGGGCAGAAGTATTTAATAATTGAGATCAAGAATGGAGCCTAATTCATAAATAAGAAAAGGAAGATCCAAGGTGAAACCCCATCGGAGGCAGGGAAAGATGCTTCAATCAAGGCAAATAATAGGTGGAAAGCAGCGTCCTCACCACCTCGTACCCGCTCCATGACTGCTGTGGAAGCTATCTCTCCACCGGGTAATGTATCATTTCCCATAACCTCTGCAATTATTTCAGATGTTATGTTCTCTGTTATGCATTCATCTCTGCATCCTCCTTCCTCAGCCCTGGATCCTATTCCCTCCATTCCATGCACCATTGCCTCGCCCCACCCCCCCCCCCCCCCCCACTTTCTCCACTACTCCCACCTCTCTCAGGGAGCCTTCCACCCCATAATTTCTCTCTGACTCCATCTCTGGATCGGGATCTCATCCATACAACTTGCGTTCTCGCGCCCGTCCTAAAATATTGGGATTGGGACTCTCCCCTGGGGATTCACCAAATATAAACCTCCTAGAGGCTGCCCATCCAATATAAAATCATCCATTAAGTCGACCATGGCTGATGTTGCGTGAGGCAGACAATGCACCATTGAAAGGGCGCTTAGAGCAATTGAGCCCTCTGCCCCTGGTTCCCCATGATTTGGCTCTCCTACAACTATAGGGGATTAGCCAACCCCAAAAAGCGATTGGCTCTCAAGAGGATGGAAAAGGACTCCAGATGTGACATCCTCTTCCTATAAGAGACTCTATGTACTTCGGACATCTCCATGAAAACCCTTCAATCCATCCTACCGGGTTGGGTTTTTCAGGGTATGGATGCAAATGGCAAATCGGGTGGTCTCGCTATTGGTATCAACCCCAGGACTTTCAAGATTGTATCATCCTGGGGAGGTTGGGGCTTTATTGGCATGGACATCTTCGTGGGGGAACTCGGACTCCCATTAAAAGTTATCAATGTCTATGCCCCAAACCAGAATAGAATGGATTTTTGGCTCAATTTATTGGATAATAATCTTGTCACTACTTCCACCATCATTGGAGGAGATTTAACTTTTTCGATAGGTATGGAGGAATCTTGGGGACATCATGCACAATTGGATCCTATCTCGGAGCATATGGGTACGCTACTGGACACCTACAAGCTGGTTGATGTTCTCATGAATAAAAAAGTCCCCACTTGGCATAATAGGCGAACGTGGGAAGCTGCTTTGGGACAGAGATTGGACAGATTCCTCATCCATGAATACCTCCTCCGTAATCTCCCCCTGTACAGACAATGGGTAGGCACTGGTGGCTTATCCGACCATCTACCCATACTCCTTCAAGTCAGTGGACCTACTAAGAAGCCTCGTCCTCGTTTCAAATTCTTTTCCAGCTACCTACAAGAACCAGAATTCATCAATCTTGTGACTGATTTCTGGAGATCGCAACCTCCGATGAGGGCTCAGAGGATGGTAGAGGATTTTTGTGAAAGACTCTATACACTCAGGAGAAGGACTAAGGAATGGTCAAAGAGGAAGAAATTGAGAGATGATCAACATCTCACTGATATTGAGCTACAGATTGCACAACTAACGGATGAACGAGGGCTTGGATTCATATCAGAGGATTCAAAAGTGCTGTTAAATAACCTGGAGAAGCAAAAATCCAAACTGCTACTAGACAAAGAAGAATAGTGGAGGCTGAAAAGCAGAGCCACCTGGCTGCAAGTGGGAGATGGAAATACTAAGTTCTTCCACAACTTTGCGAATGGTAGGAAGGCATCGAATACTATCTGGAAGTTGCCTTGTGAACCTGATGGATGGGCCTCATCACACCAGCAACTTGCCAGATTAGGTACATTTCATTTTAAAAGTCAATTTACTGCTCCGACAGTTACTAATCTCCCGGATATCATTAACCTGGTTGGGCATTTCCCAAGGTTTGTGGAACTTGATGCAGTTGAGGACTTGATACAACCAGTCATTATGGAGGAACTAGAAGCAACATTAAAGTGGTTCAAAAAAGACAAGAGTCTGGATCGGGACGGCTGGCCAGTGGAGTTCTACCTGGCGTTCCTGGAGTTGTTGGGGAAGGATTTGTTGGCAGTCATTAAAGAGAGCAGAATCAATGGTCATATACACCCTCCCATGAACTTCACCTATATAGCCTTGATTCCTAAGTCTGACTCCCCCACCTCGTTCAATGACTTCAGGCCTATATCCCTTTGCAACTGCCTATACAAAATCATTTCTAAAATTATTGCTAGCTGCATTAAGCCCATTCTATCAAATCACATTTCCCAGGAGGAATTCACCTTCCTTGATCATCGTCAAATTCAGGATGCCATTGGAACAGCCCAGGAAGCCCTTCATTCCATAAAATACAAAAAACTCAAAGGCATCTCTCTCAAAATCGACCTATCGAAGGCCTTTGACAAAGTGAATTAGCTTTATTTGAAAATGATCCTCATGCATTTGGGTTTTCCCCCCGTCATTATATCCTAGATCATGGGCTGTATCTCTTATGTCTCTTTCGTTATTCTAATTAATGGATCAGCATCTTCATCTTTCAATATAGATAGAGGAATCAGGCAGGGCTGCCCTCTATCACCATTCCTTTTCTTGCTAATCATGGAAGGATTGAGCAGTCTTATAGCAACTGCAAAAAGGAGCGGGGGTCTCAGTGGGCTCAAGATCATGGAGCATTTTTATCTTACACATTTACTCTTCATAGATGACATATTGATATTCTTGAATGGGAGTGTCTAGGACACCACCTCCCTGAATGATATTATGAGTCTTTTCTATAGAGCTACAGGGATGGAAATAAACAAAGAAAAATCTACCATCTCCCTATCTGATTGCACTCCACAGGAATCTCTCCTTGCCAATCAAAAATTTGTCTTCCAAGAAACAAACCTGTTGGAGGGACTCAAATACCTGGTATTCAGACTCAAACCTGATGGATACAAGATCGCAAACTGGACCTGGCTTATCATAAAAGTGGAAAAAAGAATCAGTTGCTGGTGTCATAGGCTACTTTCTAGAGCGGGCAGACTCATCCTGATTAAATCGGTGCCCGAAGCCACCCCGGTGTATTGGATGTCACTGGCCTGGATACCAAGAGGTATCCTCCACAGAATCCAACAAATTTGCTGCAAGTTCTTATGGAATGGAAAGAAGGAGGGTAAGACTTTTGCCTGGGTCAAATGGACCAAAATTGCTACTCCGAAGAAATGGGGAGGATGGGGACTTAAATTACTCCCAGCATTCGCACAAGCCTTGGCTGCCAAACAAGGTGGCTCCTTTTAAAGCAAAACAGTCTATGGGCAGAGGTTATTCATCATAAATATATCTGGCCACTGACCATCACCGACTGGATCAGAAGACCAAACTGGAGTACAAAAGGTATATCGGGAATATGGAGAGCCATACTTAATTCTATGTCCATTATAAAAGAAGGCTTGCTTTGGCAAATTGGAAATGGCGCATTGGTTCACATTGGTATAGACCCATGGCCAGGCTGTCGAAACTCACATATGTTACCAGAGGGGTTGGTACATCAACTAAATAACAGAGGCATAAAGTATCTTGCACAGATTGGAGACCAACAGAATTCCAACCTTTTTTCACAAGTCTGGTTGAGTGAACAGCACTTGAATATCCCAATTGAATGGAGTGGAGCTTGGCAGAACTACATACAGGGCCTTACAGAGTCACATGTTAGATTAAGGATGGCAGAAGATGAACTTATATGGGCACTTTCTAAATCTGGACAATATACACCGAAATTGGGCTATGATAAAATTATTGAAGATAGAAAACCTGCGGTCATCAAAGACTAGTGGGTGTCACTATGGAGATTAAAAGCTCCTCCGCGCACTAGATTACTGATGTGGAACATTTTGGCAAACAAGATCCCTACCGCTTCCTATCTTAAAAAAAGGGCATTCTCAGGACCATCCCGTTGTGTGTTGTGCCTACAGGACGAGGAATTGACCCATCATCTTTTCCTCTCTTGTCCCACCACCAAGAATATCTGGTCACAGGTCATTCAAACTTTAAAATTGAATATGAATTGGCAGGGGGAGGATATCATTGCAGCTTGGGAACACTGGTGGAGCACCTCGGCAACGGAAAGGCCCCGAAACCTTCCACTCCTTATCTCATGGCACATATGGATCAAGAGGAATTCTATCATTTTTTAAGATAGACAAGTCAACTGGAATCTACTCCATCCTATCATCTGTGCGGCCTATGCGGAGCTGCCAATTGAAAACAGACAGGACAAGCCAAGGATCATTCGACAGGAGAATATAAACAAGGAATTGTCGTGGGCCTATTTTGATGGAGCTGCCCAACAGCAGGGCTATGGGGGCGGCATTCTGTTTCACCTATCGGAATCCCATTACTTTCAAATTAGCATGGGTCTAGGACTGGGAACAAATAACCATGCCAAGCTGATATCACTTCGACATCTTTTATACTTTTCCATTACCAAAAACTGCCGAAATTTGAAAATATTTGGCGACTCAAAGAATGTTATTGATTGGTTTAACAACAATGTTGTCTGTTCTGCATACTCATTGAAGAATATCTTGGAAGAAATTGTTTTTTTCAAAACATTTTTTGATCAGATATATGTTTCCCACATCTACAGGGAGAGGAATGGAACTGTTGACCGGCTATCGAAGGAAGCGGCGCATCGTCCTCTAGGCGAGTGGATGATCACTGAATTCTCCCCAGCAGGGACATACCAGTATTTTCACAGGCCCTACATTGATGGAGCAATCCAGTGAGGCAGCAACGCCATTTTTCTCAGTTTTTTATCATGAACTTATTAACTACGTTATTGTATATAATCAGTAAATTTGCTTATAATTAGGACATCTTCTGTATATAACCGATACTATCTGAACTCTTATTTATCTTAATGGTCTCTGCACCAATACTGTACACCCTCTGGGTTATTTTCTGCAACTGGTCTCTAGACAGTGAACGAGTGCCACAGTTATAGCATATGCCTTCGGGCATCTACAACATGTAATTTCTCCTTGACATTATGAATTTTCTATTATGGAAAAAAAAAGGAAGATTTTCAAAAACTTTATTTAGTTGCGCCCCAATGCTATTTAAAATTAAGGGGACTCTTGCAGGAAAAAATGTCACTATTTCTATTTCACAAGTTGAAGGTAAAACCTATATAAACCCTAAAGTCACAAACTAATTAGTGATTTGTGAGTCAAATTCAATCAAAAGATTAGACTCTCTTAACAAAAAAAATATGATATAACCAAGTTACGATGAAACATTGGGGATTATACATTTACATCACAATTCTCTGTTCAAACCCTTTGGAACGATCAAGGTGGCATTATTTTGGGTTGGCCTTGGATGGAGACTCTAGTATCCTTCATTCTAAATATAGAAAAAGATGTTTTTAACATTTTCCTACAAGAATAAAAAAATGAACACTAGAAGATGTTACCTTGAAGCCAAATTTAGTAACACTAGAAAACATACAAGATATTTCAAAAGCAATATTTCAAGAAGGGTAAAAAAGTACTACAAAATATGCAAAGAGAAGTTGACAAAATTACTCCTGACAAAAATGAAGAAGTTTCTTGGCTTAAAGACCATAGGTAAAAATTACTAACGCAAATCAAGAAGCTTTAGAAGGATAAGAAGACGTTGGAAAACTTATTGCAAAGGAAGCATCGAAATCTTTAAATGACAAAATTTAAGTTGAAGAGAAAGAAATGAATACCAATCAAGTGAATATGATAACTCAAGAAGAAGTGAAGTCATTTGAAGAAAAAACACATTCAGATGTTGTAGTTCATACAATGAAAATTCAAAGTGAGGATTTTGTAACCAACTCAACAACATCAACACTTGAAGTAAATTATAAAATTTCCACACACATGATAAGGGAAACTCAAACTAGAAGAACTCCTTATCCACATATTAATCACAAGAGCAGACAACTCAATCAATTTTCATATCTGTATCACTGAGATAAAAAACAACAAACTTATGTTTTGAAGAATACTGAATGTGCATAATTCAATCCAGTAATAACAATTCATCATAAGTTTCAAATAGCCGAAAGTTTCCACAGAAGATTTGTTGAATATGCAACAAGAAAATCCTAATTTAATTTTGTCCTTGAATTAAATTAGGAATAAAATTGTAATTACACATCACAAAACAACTTTTGAGAGTTAACTAGGGTAAATTGACTTAGTTGGCTTAGTTAATTCGAGTTGAGGGTTTAACTTGAGTCATGTAGAGTGTCTCCTATATTATAAGATCCCTGGTTGAGTTTATTTTGAGTTGTAATTAATTAATTCAGTTTAAACGAGTTAAAGTCAGTTAAACTGGTTCCAACTAATGGAGGAACTAGTAGGAGGTCAGACATTGGGGTGTGCCTTCATGTGTTCAACAAGTTAACTAATGATTCACTCATAAAAAGTTACCTAGTTGAGATTGGAGTTTAGGGACAATGTACTATTAGTTGTATAATCATCTGAATTATACAAGTGGTGCATGTAGTCAGAGGAAAGCCTATGAGGATTGCACAATTCATATTGAGGAATTTCCCTAATTAATAAGGGATTAATTCGCAAGGAAACAACGCAAGGAAATAAGGACTTTGGAAAGCAGGAAATTGGTTATGTATTGGCCTAGGCTTGTCTAGGAAGCCGTGAGACAAATAAAGATAGTGCAAAGGTTGCTCAGGTTTGAGCAAAGCATTGTAATCTTGTCATATTTTATGACTAATGCAATTTATAGATAGCAAAGGTTTTTAGCTATGGTTTTCCCCAAGAAATCATTGTGTAATGTTTTGATTGAATTCTTTCTCTTGTATGTTTTGTGATTTCACGATCGTTTTAATTGTTTCCACTAATGAGTAGAGTATATTCAAGTCTATTGCTTAAGTGAATTACAATTAGTAGTTTAAATCTACAAGGAATTCCTACATGGTATCAGATCAGAAATCACTCTAAAAGAGGAGAATACGATTTTGTCTTTTGCAGGAGAAATCGAATTTGTAGTATCATTCTTCAGAGCCAGCGAGATGTCGTTCTACGGATTGAGACTCAAATATTCCCTTGAAGGTAGTTCAAACTATATTGCTTGGAAAGACAGGATGGAGGCAATGTTGGAAGACAACAAGATGAAGGAATTCATAGACAAAGATATTCCTAAGCCTCCAATAACTGATACTCAAGATCTAGAAAAGTGGAGACAATATGTTGCAAAGGAGAGAAGGATCATACTAGGAGTTTGAGACCATATTGTCTCAAACCTCCATGGGAAGGAGACTCCATATGCAATGTGGAAGGCCTTGACATAATTAAAAAAAAAAAAAACGACCATAGGAAGTTGGCACTGAAGGATAAGGTTAGGAAAATCAAGATGGAGAAGGGCGACACAATACCAAAGTACTTGACCAAGTTTACCTAATGTCGAGATGAGCTTGGAAGTATTGGTTTTAAAATTGCTGGAGATTATTTGGTCAACCTAGCACTTCTAGGCCTTCCCAAGAGATGGCACAGCTACCAAGATTCGTTAAATGGGAGAGAGAATATACTAGAGTGGGAGAGTTTGTGGTCCGACTTGGTGCAAGAAGAGATTCGACGGAACACCAGAGAGGGATCCTCATCCAAGCATGATGATGCGGATAATTGTGACTTGGATATAAAGGAAAAGAAAGGGAAAGGGAAGTCATCCCATTCAATATCAGATTCTAGCCAGGAAAAAAAGAAAAAGACTTATCGAAGATTAAATGTTTTCATTGTCACGAGCTGGGAAATTATGCCACGAAATGTCCACACAAGAAGGCCAACAAGAAGCTCTCAGGAGGAGCGGCAAGTGAAGCTCTTGCTTCATAATTTGAGTTGGATTTCTCCCTCATTACTTGCATGGTGACATCGGCGATGGGTAGTTTGTGGTATCTGGATAGTGGAGCTTCGTTCCATATAACCAGAGATAAAGAATTCTTTAGTGAATTGGAGGAGAAGGACCTCCAGATGAACATCAAAATTCGAGATGGAAGGTATAGCACGACCAGCATCAATACCGTTACTTTTCAAAGGGAGTCTAGCTCTCCTCTCACATTAAAATATGTCATGTATGTTCTGGGTATGAAGAATAATTTGATTTCAGCTGCTATGTTGGAGGAGCGTGGCTACGATGTGATATTTAGAAAAGGAAAGGATTTCCTTCATCACATAGCCTCAGGACAAGTGAAGTGAATCAAGGTTTGAGTGAAGAACCTATATTAATTGGATGTCTAAGAATGTGTTGCTTTGATCACAAAAGTAGAGAAGGTGCAAATATGAGACATCAATGAATTGTGGCATAGAAGATTAGGCCACTTGCGCCATGGATTTTTGAAGATCATGTGCAGATTTCTAGAGGACTTCCCAAGGGTGCACTAAAGAAAAGAGATACCTGTAAAGGGTATATGTTGGGGAAGTACACGAAATCCAACTTTCATGATAATGGTAGTTGAGCGCAAGCAATCCTTGAAAGAGTTCACTCTGATGTGTGTGTTCTCGACAGCCTCCATGGCCAAGAACAAGTATTATGTAATATTTGTAGATGATTTCTCATGTAAGTGCTAGCTTTTCTTCATGCAAAAGAAAGATCATACGTTCTCTAAATTTTGTGAATATAAAGAAATTGTTGAGAAAGCCATTGGCAGGAAATTGAAAGCTCTCTAGAGCGATAACGGTGGATATTATGTGTCGAATGAATTCAATAACTTTTGTGCATCAGAAGGCATTCAATGGGAGTTAATAGCACCCCATAATCCACAATAAAATGGGGTGGCTGAAAGGAAAAACATAAGTATTGTGGGATCTAAACGGGTGATGTTACATGATTAGGGACTACCGTTGCACTTGTGGGATGAAGCATGCAACACAGTTGTATATGTACAGAACAGGAGTCCTCATCGAATTCTCGGATTGAGTACACCAAAAGAATATTTTTCAAGCAAGAAACCAGATGGGACACACTTCAGAATAATTGGTTCATCAATTTATTGTGATGTTATGAAGGATGCAAGGAAAAATCTAGAGCCTAACAACTGAGTTGGGCATATTTTTGGGGTACACTAATACACCTCACCACTATCGGGTGTACCTGCCATCTCACGTGATGACAGTGATTCATAGAGAAATGAAGTTCGATGAATATATGGCCATCATATGTTCCCTTGAAAGGGAGATTTAGTTACATGTAAATGAGGAGATTTTAGCTCCCAAGGAAGAACTTTGGGATGATGTGGAGTAGCCACATGCAAAGGAGCAGAGAGTGGAAGCACCCACTTATGCAAAGACTTCTAGAGATGGAAGAAAGTGCACCAGAGAAGCTAACATATTGATGCATGATGCTAGAGAGAATGTGGGAGCACCCACATCACAACGCATGCAGACTAGGTCACCAGATTGGTACCCTGGCTACATGGCTATGATGAACGAGAGTGTAGATATTAAGCCATCCTCATCCAAGGAAGTAGTGCAACAACCTATATGGGTTGATGCCATGGTAGAGAAGTATAACTCCATTATTAGAAATAGTGTGTAGGAAGTGGTTCCAAGACCAACCAACAAGTCAGTGATGAGTTCCAAATGGCTTTACAAGGTAAAGCAAGCAACAAATGGGAGTGTGGAGAAACACAAGGCTAGATTTGTGGCCATAGGGTTCTCTCAGGTTGAGGGAGTTGATTACGAGGAGAGCTTTTCTCCAGTAGCAAGGTACTCTTCAATTAGATCTATTCTAACACTTTCACCGCAGATGGGTTGGAAGATACATCAGATGGATATGAATACAACATTCCTCAACAGAGTGATTGAGGAAGAGGTGTATATTGAGCATTCGAAAGTATTTGAGACCTTCAATTTAGATCCGCATGTGTGCAAAATCAAGCGAGCACTGTATGGATTGAAACAAGCACCTCATGCTTAGTACACCATGATTGACTATTATTTCACCAAGTTGGGCTTCATCAAAAGTGAAGCAGATGTGAACCTTCACCATATTGTGGTTGAATTTAAATTGTTTATTATAGTATTATATGTCAATGATTTAATTCTAATAGGCGATGAGTAGTTCGTAAAATATTACTAATAGGATCTTGCGAGAGAATTCAAGATGAAGGACTTAGGGCTTATGCATTATTTCTCTGGTATGGAAGTATGGCAAGGAGATGAGGAATTGTTTGTATCTCAGGGTAAGTATGCCAACGAGATACTGAATAAGTTCCACATGGAGAGAAAAAACCCCATGGATACTCCTCTAGAATGGAATTGGAGGAAGGAAGATGTTACTTCAGGTGAAGTAGTGGAGGCTATTATTTACAGGCAGCTTGTGGGTTCACTTATGCATTTGGTCAATACATGACCAAACATATGTTTTACAATTAACTAGATTAGTCAAGCAATGTTTAAGCCAACCAAACTCTATTGGAAGGCAACTAAACATGTGTTGAGATACCTCAGAGGCACCACTCAGTTTGGTCTTTGGTATAAACAGAAAGAGGGAGTGAAGCTTAAAGGCTTCACAGATGTATATTGGGTAGGGATTCCATCCGACAGGAAGAGAACATTAGGGGGAATGTTCAGTATTGTTTCAACAATAGTTTCTTGGTACAACAGGAAGCACAAATCAGTTGCACTCAGTTCAACATAAGAAAAGTACATGGCTGCTAGTCAAGCTACTTGTGAGGCTATCTGGATGATGAATATCCTTGTTGGGTTATTTGATCAACAGATGGATCCTACATTGATTTACTGTGACAATCATAGTTGTATCAAACTCTCTAAGAATCCAGTTTTTCATGATCAGTCCAAGCATATCGACATCTGGTATCACCATCTACGATATTGTGTGCAGAGAATAATCATGTTCTTGGAGTACATTCCTATAGAGGAACATGATGTATACATCTTTACTAAGGCACTATCAAGAGGCAAATTTGAGTTTCGTAAAGGCAGGATTGGGGTATCTAATAATCCCTTTCTTGTTGAGAGGGAGTGTTGAAAATGCAACAAGAAAATCCTAATTTAATTTTGTTCTTGAATTAAATTAGGAATAAAATTGTAATGCCACATCAGAAAACAACTTGTACGTGTTAACTAAGTTAAATTGACTTAGTTGGCTCAATTAATTCGAGTTGAGGG
Organism: Pinus taeda; assembly: GCA_000404065.3. Classification (NCBI taxonomy): domain Eukaryota; kingdom Viridiplantae; phylum Streptophyta; class Pinopsida; order Pinales; family Pinaceae; genus Pinus; species Pinus taeda. The sequence goes on from APFE030795056.1 coordinate 165,710, forward strand.
TCTAACTTGAGTCATGTAAAGTTTCTCCTACATTATAGGAGCCCTAGTTGAGTTTATTTTGAGTTGTAATTAATTAATTTAGTTAAACTTAGTTAAACTAGTTACAACTAATGGAGGAAATAGTAGGAGGTCAAACAGTCGGATGTTGCTTCATGTGTTCAGCTAATTAACTAATGATCCACTCATAAATAGCTCATGCATGTTAGATATAAGAGTTACTTAGTTGAGATTGGAGTTCAGGTACAGTGTACTATTGGTTGTATAATCATATGAATTGTATAGGTGGTGCATGCAGTCAGAGGAAGGCCTATGAGGATTGTGCAATTCATATTAAGGAATTTCCCTAATTAATAAGGGGCTAATTCCCAAGGAAAAAACGCAAGGAAATAGGGACTTGGGCAAGCGGGAAACTAGTTAAGTGTTGGCTTGGGAATGTATAGGAAGCCATGAGACAGATAGAGATAATGCAGAGGTTGCTAGGGCTTGAGCAAAGCATTGTAATCTTCTCATATTTTCTAACTAATGCAATATACATATCACACGAGTCTTTATTTGTGGCTTTCCCCGAGAAATCATTGTGAAATGTGTTGATTGAATTCTTTCTCTTTTATGCTTGATGATTTCACGATTGTTTAATTGTTTTCGTTGATGAGTAGAATAGATTCAAGTCTATTGTTTTAGTAAATTACAATTAGCAGTTTGAATTTACAATGAATTTCTACAAAATTGATTTAGGATGGTCGGATCTATTCTGAGTTCGACAATTTTGTTTATCACTCAGAGGATCATATTGTCTTGTATCAACAAACATGATAGTTCTGAGGTGAAAATACGTTTGAAACATAAAAAGGGATCAAGCCTTTTCGTTAGTAAGCTTTCAGGACAAAGCTTTTTTGACGAGGAAGGAAATGTTATGAAAAATATATATATATATATATATATATATTAGTCATAAATAATAATTAAATTAACTAGTAATTATTATTGAAGAGACATGTCTCTAAGGACATGACCGTTTATGGAGGGGTACCTTCCTAGGTATATAAGCAAGCCCTCACCCTCATTTGTAATAATCTCGTCAATTATTTTATATATTATTCAATAATTTTTATTTTTTTATCCCTAATGGATGTCTTCATTTACAAAGTGTTCTAAAGTTTATTGTAAAATACAAACTTTGTCCGTAACAACATCCTTCTTCTACTATATGGATGTTCATGAAAAGTGTCCTTGAACATTAGTAACTATTGTCTTGGCATTCAAGGTTTTTCAAGCACCTTCTTCCCCAACCATTAGACTTTAATCACCTTTAAACCATCCTTTGTCGAAGATTCGTTTAGGTGCTTTATCTGTTATTCCCTTAGAGAATCATTTGTCTTGGAGTCCTTATGCCAACAATCCCATGAGGATTTTCGGACAAGCCTCCCTTATGCTGTTAACATCCACCACTAAATGTCAGGAGAGAAGCCATTAAGGTGACAACAGTTCTCATATTGCCATAAGACTTGGTTTTCCTAATGAGGTTTTGCACTAGACCTGCTAGATTCTGTGGAATATTATTGGCATCATTTTTGTGGAGTTGATCTCTTCTCCTTGTAATTTGGGGTATATGCTTCAATCCTTTTTAATGAGAAAATCTCAAAGCCAAGGTTTAAATTTCTCACCTAGTGAGTCCTAACTATGAAACAAAATTTAGAAAAGCTTGATCCAATTAAAACCTAACAAATATCATCTATGGATACCACTAATAATATTGTCCTTAATAGGCTCAATATGGTTGTATCCATAACACCATGGATTTGATAAACCATCCTTCCTCTTGATTTGACTGGATAGTGTGGTTTCCAAACCCTATGTCTTGCGACCATAAATGGTTGTTTGTATTCCAAGGAAATCCATCTAACGACCCTGAAAAGCTTCTATATTCCTTTAATGTAGTTTGTGCCTCTCACATTGGTGAGGATTTATAAAATGATGTATTTATGAGACTGTTTTCTGTATCTCTAGGGGGGGGAATGCTACAACATAGTATTGATCTCTTCTAGACAAGTACATATAGCCATGGAAATATTTCATAGATGTCATCTTATTTAAATAGGTAGAAGAAGTGGATTATGTAGAATTATACAAGGACTTCCTTTTGATAAAGAATCAAACATATGAATGCATTAGAGATTTTAAACAAAGGTTCAATCATCTTGTTGCAATCATCCAAAAAGAACTAAAACCTCTTAATGAATTGATACGATCTATATAACTTGAAGCATTTGAAGGAGAATTTTCTCATCTCTTCAAGGACAAAGGTCTTATTATCACCAAGCAAGCTTGAGATAATGCTACTAATAAATATGATAATCTATGACCTAAATCCCCTAGTATGGATACAATTATTTCTCCTTAAGCGATTTTGCGAAAAATGTTGACCACATATTTAGTAAATGGATCCCTACAATAGTCCATAGTTATAATGCTATTGATGTCCATATTAGGGAAATTGAGAAATAATAGATAAATAAACAATAACACTTTCATAAGAACTTAGAAACTCAAATATTGGAGGGAACATGTGGTATGGATCCTCCAGTTATCCTATACACCTAATAGTGCAATGAATAACATCCTCCTTTTTCATAACCTTGGAAATCAATGGTTTCCTCCAATATAAGTGCATGTTGGATTCATGAACTTCCACCAATGTAATTCAATCGAGGATCATGAATCAAATGGGTCTAAAATCAACAGACCATGTAAGAATGTCTATGATATTGATTTTAGGTATATTGAAGTATGTGGAGTTATAAAAAAAATTCCAACATTTTCACATGGACACTCTAAAAAGAAAATTCATAATAGGCATTCCTGACTCATGGGGCATATTGCTATCTAGGGAGTGCGAAGCCAATCTAGGGGACACAATCCAAATCGATACGTCCTACATTCAAATCCCTGTAGGGAAGGGCTCCTTCGCTTTGATTTTTAGACAACCCACCTTATAACACCAAGTAGAAAAATAATGTATTGTTTTTTATCACGAGGAAGGTAAATATTGTTAATTTATGAATTGGTGGGCATCTACAAAAGAAAATACTACCGAGGAGTATGTAGTCCAAGTTTGGACTATGTACTTTGATGGAGCTTACTCCAAATCCAATGTTGAGGCTAAGATTGTCATAATAGCTCCTTTTGAAAAGTACATCATGTTCTCATATAGACTTGTATTTGGATGTAGCAATAACATTGTTGAATATGAAGCACTCACTTAGGATTGTTTATAGCACTTAAAAAAGAAATAAGACAATTGAAAGTTATAGGAGACTATAACCTGATTGGGTCTTAGACAAAGGGGAGTTTCAACAAAAAGAATGAAAAGTTTAGGAAGTACAAATATTTTGTGTGTCATGCCATTGAATGCTTTGGGAGTTTTAATATAGATGTTGTTCTAAGAGAGAAGAATGCTTTAGTATATTCCTTAGTCATTGCTACTACCAACTTGCAACCACCTCATGAAGCCATTTTTAACCTAGGAGAATTTACCATGGAAGTTATCTTTAGACTATCCATACCCAATAACTATGAGCATTGGAAATTTTTTTATGATACTTATATCCTTAATATCCTACAAAATACCGATCCATATTACTATTGAATCTTTCAAAATTATGCACCCAAGGATGTGCATGTAGTATCTGAACCTAAAAATACAATTCCCTTAGAAATATATTTTGACAAGAATGATAGGTGTAAACTTGAAAGGGAAACAAATTCACCACATGATACAATTGAGATAAATATATGATTGGAATCAAACCCACAAATGATCAAGGTTAGGAAAGGGATGACACAACATGATCAATTGGGGCTTGAAAATTTATTCTGTGAGTTTAAGGATATATTTGCGTAGTTATACTAGGACTTAAAGGCTTGTAGTGAGGATATAATTCAACATACTATTTCCTTGATGTAGGGAGCTATGGTAGATAGGAAAAAGCTACGAAACATAAACCCAAATTTGGCCCCCTTGGTAAAAGAAGAGTTATACAAGATCCTTGATGCTAAAATCATAGCCCCAATTAGGGACTCTTCTTGGTTATCCAACCCTATAGTAACTGGGAAAAATATTGGTAATATTAGGATGTGTCTTGACTTCATAAGACTTAACTAAGTGTGCCAAAAATACAATTACCCTATACCTAACATGGAAAACCTTTTATAAGGGATTACAAGTGCAGAATTGATGTCCATGTTAGATGGATTTTTTGGGTACAATAAAGTTTTGGTTAAGGAAGAGTGTCAATTAAAAACCTCTTTCACAACACCTCGAGGAATTTATAAGTTTTTTGGAATGTTGTTTGATCTTTTAAATGTTGGATATTTATTCAAATGAGCCATGGAATTTGCGTTTAGAGTTTTTATTGGAAATATCATGGAAATATACCAACGTGATTTGATTGTGGCCTCTAAGCAAAGGGGGGATCATTCCCAACACTTAATAATGGCATTTAAGTGATGTAGGAAACACGGTATCTCACTAAACCCAAAAAGTCTATCTTTGGGTTGATCAAGGGAAACTCCTTGGGAATGTGGTCTCCAAAGAAAGCATTTGCATTGATCCTGAAAGGATTGAAACAATTAACTCTATATCCCCTCCCAAGGACATGAAAGCTTTAAGATCCTTTTTTGCAAGATTAATCTCATAATAGGGTTTGTCCCAAATTTTCTTGAGATTGTTAAACCCATGAATAACCTCCTAAAGAAGGATGTTACATTTGAATGGGATTAAAAGAGTAGGAAACCTTTTAAATATCAAGGAAAGAATCATAATAACCCATGTTTTGATTAGCCCAAATTATTTAAAGTATTTTATTATTTACTCATTTTCTTATGAAGATATAATCACATGGATTGTAACAACCCCTCGTTGATTTTTCATGTAAATAAAATAAGACCAGGGTCATGGGACACGTATTCCAAGTTGAATGGTGGGAAAAACATTATGAGTGGGCATCATTTGTGGTTAATAATGGATATGGAAATTGGAAAAGGCCAAGAGGCAATAAGTGACATTTAATCATGAAAATAAAGGAAAATAGGAGAAAAGGAAGGTGAAGAAACACAAATTTTCATGGAAGGGAAATTAGAGAAAAAATGAAGGAAAATGAAAAAAAAGGAGATCTCAATGATAAAAAGGCATCAAAGAAACAGTTCACAGCTTTTTTCAGTTCATTTTTGGTTCTCTCTTTACACACTCTCATTCTCTCACACTCTTGCACACTTAGAGCATTCTTGGAGCACTCTAGTATTCACTTGGATCAGAGAAAGCAAGCAAGAAAGCAAGAAAGTGCAAGGAGACAGTTTGATCAACAACTATTTGCAGGTAACATGTTGCATGTGTGGTCTCCTTCTTGGTTTTTGGATGCATGGTGTATGCATGTGATTCCTTGGTTATGTTTTGTCAATGGTATGGAGATTTTCCTAGATTGACAGTGGTTTCAACCTTACCTTTCCATTTCTTGGATATCCATAGTGTAGTGGGTTCTCCATTTGGTTTTATGATTGGTTCTCCAGTTTCCTATGTATGTAGGTTGGAACAAATGTTATGGAGCCTTGAAATAGCTTGGGTTCCTTGGAGGCTATGGGTTGAGTTACTAGTCACTAGAGCTTGTGGGTTGGGACAAACGCTCTAGAGCCTTGTAATAGCTCAGGTTCCCTAGAGGCTATGGGTTGAGAAACTAGTGCCTAGAGCCATGGAAAGCTTATGGAGAGACCGATATGGTTGATGTTAGTGGTTTCTAGACCATAGAAGTGAAATCACTGTGGTTGAGGGTTGAGGTGGTTTGGCCTCTGGAAGCCCTGGTTGGTTTTATGTTGGTTTAACCCTTAGGATCCCACATTCATGCTTGGAATATGGAGCAAGGATGATTGGCTAAAAGAGAGACTTGGTTCAACCCAATATATGGTCAGGTGGTATGTGGAAGTCCCTGTCTTGGTTGGAATTTTCATATGTTAATATGAGTTTTTTTCCTATTGTGATCTATGAGAACTTGTATTAATTATTATGGTGATCTTATGGTTTATTTTTCATAGTTTCTATTTTGGTTATATGCCTGGTCTTATGATCTGCTCTAGCTATGGCTCTTGTTCATGTTTTGATAAGTTACTGGGTGGTTGATGAAAGCATGAAATGACAAGTGTTGTTGTAGCTAGCTTGAGAGGTCATTGATCCTTCTTACTGATTCTCAGATGAAGTTCAGAAGTTTATGATTAGATATACATTCATGAACTGTAGATGATATGTTTTCCATGTATTTGATGAGATGTTTATCTTGCATTTGGAATGCATTAGTCAAGATCTAGCTCAAGTTCTGTTTGTTTAGCATTGTTATTCTTATTTTCATAATTTTGGAAAGTTACAGGTAGTTCTTAGCAGTGGTATGGAGGCTTTCTTGAAAAAATGGCATAGATCTCATGACCACATGCACAGAACTGAGGAATAAAGGTCATAAACGCTGGCATCCAAGTGTATGTGTTTTGTTATAGCCTCCCAAATGCATGCATCTAGTGTTATGGGTGTGGTTGGAGAGTTTATCTTGTGAAAAAAGACTTCCAGCTTAGGGATTGATCACCTGGGGTGGTTTGCAGGCTCTTGAGTGGTATGTAGTCCCTGATCGATGGTTGTAAGTTATTAGTTAGTCAACCCCACTTCCATAACTAGAACTTGGAGGTTGTGTCATATCATAGTGACACTCATATCATGTTTACCTTGGAGAGCTTATAAAAGTGGGTAAATATGGGAGGGGTGTTTACATGGATCCTTATGCAAAAAGATGATGAGGCATATGAGAGACCAATTGTATTCATGATAAATACCCTTAGATATGTTGAGGTTAGATATATTGTCACTAAGAAGCAAGCTTAACCCCTAGATAAGTCCCTTGAGCATTTCAGAACTTATATAGGATACAAATTACTTCCTATGTTCCATACCTTGCAGATAAAGATATATTTTCTCAGCAATATTGTTTGGGATCTAGAGGAAAATGGATATCCAATATTTTAAAATATGACCTAGATATTAGACCAAAGAAATAATCAAAGGAAAATTATTAGTAGAGATGTTGACCGAGGAAAATCAAAGAGCCTTTGAATTAGGAGGGAATGACCAAATATGTGATATTGAAAATAATTTAGAACTTGGTGATTAGTAGTATGACATAATTTATTATCTAAGAAACTTGTCTGCTCCACCACATGTTGTTGATTACAAGATAAAATCCTTGAGGATTGAAGCTATGAAATATTACTTAACAATAGATGGCCTAGGTTGGAAAAAATGAGATGGTGTGATTCTTAGATGTGTCAATAAATTTGAAGTATAAAAATTGATCAAAGAGTTTCATGTAGAATTCTATGGAGGACGTTTTGAAGCCAAAGCAATAACCCACAAAATCTTGAGGGTAGGGTATTATTGGCCCACAATTTTCATTGAGATATAAGTATGTTAGATCTTTCCAACCATGTTAGTCCTTCGTCAGAAAGAAACAACTCCGTGCCCTTAAAATCTATGATAATTGAGGCACCATTTCAACAATGGGATCTTTGTTTTATCAAAGAGGTTAAGGACAACTCTAGTAATGGGCACAAGTGGATTCTAATTGCCATTTATTATTTTACCAAGTGGGTAGAAGCTATACTAACCAAAAAGGAAAAGGAAGAAGTTGTGATAAGATTTATTTAAAATAGAATCATCACTAGATTTGGACTTCCATCTAATATTGTGACAGGTAATACTAATGCTTTTAGCTCCAATGCCCTCGCCTCATTCTATTTTAAATATGGGATTGTGTTGGCACATCCTTCCTTCCCCCAAGGAAACGACTAAGTTGAACCCAATAATAATAATCTCATTATTATTATTAAGAAAATAGTTAGTGAAAATAACAAGAGATGGGAAATCAAGATCAAATAACTCTTTGGGAAAATCATACTACTATTAGAGTATCTATCAACAAAATTCCCTTCGTAAGAACCCTTTTTTCAACCCCATAATTTTAAATATGAATGTATAGTGCCAACGTTGTATCCATGACAAGCCGAAACAATATGATTTGTAAACACATGAAAATAAATGTTTGGGGTGGTTGATTAAGGGAGTGGACAAACGTGAATCTATCATATGAGGGAGAGCTTGTTTTGTGCCTTAAAAAATTACGAGTCAACCCAAATTAATTTATGAATTCGTTGAAGGCCAATGGAACAACCCGCTTTGCAAAAATTGATGAGATAGGATTGGTCGGTGTGGGCACAGGACAATGCCCATCCCCATTCCCCTCGCTAAATGAGGACAGACTCTAGCCTCTAAGGAATACACATAAAGAGAGGTTGGTAGATGAGAGGCGAAGAAAAAGGCAGTCAATGGGGAGGGAGAGAGACAAGAAAAATAATGCAAAAGAAAAAGAAAAGAGATCACACAACGAGAGGGCTCATTGGCTCTCTCTATTATTTTCTCATTGTTTTGTTTGGTTATCCATGGAACATGGAGAGATTTCTTTCCAATGGTAGTGGAAGTGTGTGTACTATTGGAATCATGGTTATGGAAGGCTAAATGATTATGGAGTTGGGTTGCAGAGCCTTGTGGAGACTTCAAAACCTTGTGATCTTGGTGATAGCCTTGTGAAATTGTGGTTAAGGCCATTGGATTGTGTGTCTATGCTTGAATGGTTAGTGGGAGGCTCAGTGGATGACTGAATCACTCTAGGGCTTGTTGTATAGCTAATAAAGCACTTGGATAGGGCAATCTAGGTCATTGTGGTGGTTATTGTAGAGTTGGTAAACCACCTAGATAATGGATTGCAGACCCCTGTGGTGCTTGCTATGAAAAGACATTTGATAAACCACCTTGACAGACAATTCCAACTCTTCATTTAAGCAATACCCCATATGGACCTTTGGTGAAGGTTGGTTTCCCTCCATATTTGTGTAAATTCTTGAAGGATTTGCTCAGCCTGTTGTTGGACCAAGTCTGGATGAACATCCTGTGAGGGGAATGCATCAAGGTTTGATCGATAGGTTATCTCTCTGCAACAAAATCACTGGAGCTTGCGTACTTGACGAAGAAAGACATGTTATTGTGAAGGTTCGTAGGGAGACTCCAAAACGAAGCTAAGGAAAAATTTTGGAGGGTGGTTGTAGTCGCTACAACATGCGGATGACACTATTTCATGAGCTTGAATAACTTGGTTTTATATCCACGTACTTCGCACCAAGTTGTATCTCTATTATGTATGTATTATTGTTGAATCCCTCAAGGCTAGGGAGTGTAGTTTGTATGTAGTCTTTGTACTATATTGAGAAGGTAAATCATTGTTGAATGGCTAGTATATTCATGCTGCTTAATTGGACTTGTACTCAGATAGGGTGAATGTGTGTGTGTGTGTGTGTGTGTGTGTTAATGTTAGTGTTGAGGGCTCTGAGTGCATATAGTTATGCAAACAATGTGATTATGCATTGGGGTGGGCACTTTAACATTTGTGGTTTGAATAAATCATTTAGCTTCTTTGTCGAGCTAAAATAACGAAGGCTTTGAGTGCAGTATGGCCCGTGGAGGAAAATCCCATGCCAAACCAATCCTTCTACATTTTGTATTGCTCAGGTTTTGAGCATGGACATACATGAATAAATACATCTATATATATGTATGTATTCAAATACAAGTCTTGTAGTGAAGGCACTAGGGTGACGTGTTCTGGTGGTCCCCACCCCGGGAGTGCTAAGACCTGGGAGAGGGTTTTGCAAGCATTATGTGTGTGTGTATGGCAGGGCCAATTATAATTTAATTAACTGAAGCCATGGAGTTATGAGTCATTATGCTCGGATGAAAAGTAAAGAATTCATACTCCTAAATTAAAGAACTAAAGTCCCTAAGGGAAGAATTGACAAGGAGGAATGTATAACAAAAAAAAGGGTTTATCCCATTCTTCTGACAAATGACAAGAGGAATTGGATTAGGGAGTAACAGTCGATCTACTAGGGCAAGTGTGTTAAGGTCGTTATAGATCGTATTGGAGCATCCTGGTTCAACACCTAGACTAGATGGTCTCTATCATGGGCAAGTAACAACATGTTCCTGAGTAAGGGGGGTTTCATAATGATTTTTAGAAAATTACTAAAATAAATTTTTAGGTGTTAAAATTTGATTGTAGACGATTATGGCATGCATGATTGATGCATTTACATGGTGCTTTAGTGATGCGTATGCTAACTAATTGGGGTGAGAGAGTTCCATGGCATGATTGCCATATGGCGAGGACTCTTATTCAAGTTAACTATTCCTATATGATGAAATGGTTATTATGTTTTTTAGGGGTGTTTTTCATCAATGATTAATTCCTTCTCGTCATACTCAAACTAGATGAAGGCAATGGTAGGGGTCTTGTGCATACCTCATAGATGTTGGATTTGTAGCTGATCATTTGCATGGTGCTTTAGTGATGCATATGCTAACTAATTGGGGTGCGAGAGTGCCATGGCATGATTTCCATATGGCGAGGACTCTTCTTCAAGTTGACTATTCCTATATGATGAAATGGTTATTATGTTTTTAGGGGTGCTTTTTCATCAATGATTAATTCTTTCTCGTCATACTCAAACTAGATGAAGTTGATGGTAGGGGTCTTGTGCAGACCTCATAGATGTTGGATCTGTAGCTTGTTAGAGAATGATGTGCTACATGATTGTTTGCTTATGCTGGTTGATATTATTGACTCTCTCTCTCTATATATATAGCTCTGTGTGTGTGTGTGTGTGTGTGTGTGTGTGTGTGTGTGTGTGTGTGTGTATTGGATGGGAACATCCAATGGCCCATACACTATATAGTGCCTCAAGGGATTAGAGGTACAATGTTGCCAACTTTAGGAAGCCAAGTGATTGACAAATATTTTGTTGTAGGTATTTGTTATAGCAACAAATATCATGGTTAGTTATTAAGTAGTTACATGAGTAGAGTGCACGTTGACTGGGGCAGTGTTATGAAATGTGCTAACTTGAATTGCATGCAGGTCCTATAATGCATATGTGTGAAGATGATAGTTATAAGTATGATAAGTGTTAAGATAACATGAGATTTTTCTAACTGACCCTTTCATGTTGCAGATGCCATGGTTGTTGTTGACTTTGTTAAGAGGGTCAAATTCTTCTTGTGTCCAAAAAGTTGATTAAGACAGTAGTGTGGCCTCAGAAGAGAAGGTGATATTAAATAGTTGTGTTAGTATGGGTCAAAGATCGAACTTTAATTTTTTGCTTTAGCATGATGATAATTGTGAATAATATTAATATACATACATTGCTAAATTTTGAAATCAAGCTTATGTATGTGAAATTGGTGCCCTAGTTTATGATATGTAGTTAATGGTGATCTTAAGGATGTGTCACCCCTGAAGGATTACATACTTGGCCTAACATGGTAAGGACGAAAACTGGAATAAGTGTTGTTAATTTATTTTATGAACTAATAGTTAAGTGTACGTGGCAACACATAACAAGATTCAGTGGCAGTGAAAGGAAACATGTATCATGTGATCGTTGGTGGGCTCCAGTATTGCAGCAATAATGCTGCAACTCTTGGGACTCCCTTCTTTAATTTTATGAACCCGGTAGTTCGTAACAAACTTGGAAGCGACGACGTTGTATGCACAAGTACTAGCTCTTGCTGCAGCTGTCACTTGGTCAGCTGGCACAAGTCCGCTAGGAGATTAAGCCAACTTCTATGAGCTCTTAGAAGAAGATTTTTAATTGATGGATGAAAGCTAACTCAAAAGAAGCTAATCTACTTGCGGAAAGAAACTGAAAGCCAAAAAGAAACGCAAACCCTAGCAAACCCTAATTCTACCAGCTAGTCCTACTGATCCAAGAAGGAAGATGCAAGCTACTGAATGAGATGCCATTGAATTCTAAGAAGATTAAATGCATGTATCTAAGCTATGTCTACAGCAGAATCTAAAAGAACCATATTTTTTTTTATTTTTGAATAAGTTGTTAGAATTATCATGCATGTGCTTTCACTATCTTTGACTGTGCAGAGGTGGATCGGTGAGAGGAAATGCTTGGAAGAGGTCGGGAAGGTTAGAAGAGGTCCTAAGGGGTCCCTAGCACCCTTCCTGAGAGTTTCATATATTTTGGCCTTCAAGAAACCTCATTCGTGAGCTTCTACAGGAAGTTTGTAGGGGTTCTACAGGATGTTCAGGAATTTCTACAGGATGTTCAGAAATTTCTACAGGATGTTTAAAAATTGGATTTTAGAGGATGGGTGAGTGAGGTAAGATGCATGAATGGATATGGAGGTAGGATAGGAGCCTGAAGTGGCCCAGGGACTGGTGGATGGAGCCAAGGAATGGCGAGGATGGTTCGATTTGTTCAAGGGAGAGTGAAGCAATGTTGCACAAAAATTAGGGTTTTTGGAGCAAATGGAAAACGTAAGGCAAGGATTCTAATTAGAGGGTGGAGTGGATGGTGCTGATGGAGAATAAGCAGATGAAGAAGTGGTACAGGTGCTCTGCAAGTCGTTTTTCCATTCTGAACCAACAAAGACTTGTAAATTCAAAGACCTAGTTACGTTGACCTAATATGCTAGCTACCAGTAAAGAGAATGAACAGAAGTGTGACCTACAATGAAACCATGTATTTTATCTCATGCAACTAAGAAAACGAAAGTCTGAACTTGTAACCAACTTCTACACATGAAAATCAAACACTAGTGATTGCATGGCAAAGCAAAATCAATGTTTTTGTGGGCAGCAAAGTCATCCTAGTCACAGCTCCTAATCCCACTGAGGGAGAGGTGAAACCACAGATGTTTGGTGGCCCTTTTCTTGAAGATTTTTCTGTTAACAACCTATCAACTAAATCTGAGCATGAAAAGCTACTTTAAACATAAGAAGCAACCTAAATAACAAACCAAGATTTAAATCTAAATAGCAGATTTTATTCTAAGAATGCAGCAAAGACACATGCAAGTAAACAAAGGAAGTACTGGGCACTTGAGATGGGCCCAAAACCAAGAGCTACAGCCTCCTATGATAGATTTAGAGCTGGTGCAAAGCTGGATTCATCTTTATTGATCAAAAGAAATGTTACATTCCAAAAACTCTCCACAAGGAGAACTTGAAAATGTGCTGAAAGCAAAGCTAATCTATTGCCTAAAAAACGAACTACAAAATGACTAACTATTGGCTAACCAAAATGACTAACTACTAGCTAACCAAAATGAGGCCCTAAGCCCTCTTATTTATACAAATTGAGGACCCCAACAGTACTCCTAAACTTTAGGGATTGGGCTGCCCAAGACTTGTTGTTAACAACAGTCCTACTTGACTTGCTTGGCTGCCCTTGTGTTCATTGATTTGGTGGCCCTTGAACTTCGAGCTGATGGTGGAGAATTCGAGGTAAGGGACCATAAATGAAGGGAACACCTTCCTAAAAATACTCTCCACGAATTTGGCTGCCAAGTGCTCATTTCAACCATTGACTTTGTCTCCAAATTGATCAAAAAGGCTACACAAAGCACACATTAGACTTGTTGGCATAATGACTAACCCAATTCACTCTATTAGCATAAATATAATAAAAAACATGCAATAAACTAATGATAATGGTGGATTAAGTCAAATTAGGAGGTTGAATAAGCCTAAATAATCATCCATTTTTGGGGCTCATCAATCGTGCAATAGGATATAGACCATCCAAAGGAAAAGAACCTTCGAGAATATGGAGGTTGAGATCAAAGACTTGAAAGATGAGTTGAATATCTGTCGGTTGGAACTTAGAAAACTCACCAGGAAACAAAAAGAACTGGTTGAGTGGGAGGTTGTGCTGCAAAATCACCTGCGAGAGATGACATTCCAAGCTAAATCCTCAAAAAGGAAGGGTGGTAATAGAGGGAAGAGGCCTCGTGAGGTTGAAAGGAAGAAAAAAATATGTTCTCTTGTTGGAATTGTGGAGAGGAACATCATAAACGGGAATGTCATCACAAGAAGAAGAAGAAAGAAGACAATATCCCTTCCGAACCATAGGGATATGGATCTGCACAGGAAAATGTCAAGGAAAAGGAGGAAGCAATCTCCTAAATCCCTTGAAAGACGTAGATATATGTTGAAAAAGATCCCCTGTGAACTTTTGGGGAACATAATACTTCAAGGTTGTTGTTACCTTGTAAAGAAACCTTGAGCTGATTTATAAGTGTACATATGCATAGTTGTATGATGGTAAAAAGTGTCATGAATGTTGGGCTCATGGGGATTGAGTTGATTTTTGGGTATCGATTATTTTATGCTTATGTGTTGTGGCTTTAATTTCTTGATTTTTGGATTGATATCATTTTAGTTTTAGACTTATGCATGGCCTTGTTGGTTTTTGGTTTTGTTATCATGTTGTTTTGGTATTTTTGATGATGATGTTTTATTTGCAACTTTTGTGAATGATTATTGTTGTGAAATTCATGTCATTTTGCAATGATTGCCTTTGTACTTCCTCTTGAATCGACCTTCGATTTTTTAAATTTGAATTACATGCTTAGGGATCTTGGAATAACGAGGTTGGAGTGGCAGGAAGGCCGTAGAATCCTAAAAGAGGCCAATGCTTTATAGACATGAAGGAAAACATGTTAAATAAAGTTCCGGGTAAAATGGACAGTTATTGGGCAATGGACATGAGCAGAACATCAAGTAAAAATGAGAATATCATTGTGAAAAGGGCATATAATGCATGCTTGACCACAATCAGGGAGTCATCTAAACCCTATATTTATTTGGCACAAGCTAATGGTTGTTGTGGCCATGATTAAGTAATGTAACAACCTAATTGGTTAGTTGAGTCCATAATAATAATGGACATAAATATGTGTAGTCAGGAAAATAGCAAGAAGGGAGTTCTCTTAACCCTTGACTATACTTGCATGTGTACTTATATATTGAATATGTGATTATGTTGATGGATAATTGTATGAGGCATCCATGATTATGCTAATGGATGGTAGTATGTTGCATACATGATCATGTTGATTGATGTATACGTTTATACCTATGACAATGCCATTTTGTTTGATGAGGTTTTGTCACAGACTCTTCTTATGGAAGTGAGACTATTTAAACTTATTCAATGCTAACATGGATGGCACAAAAGATTCCCACTGTGATGAGGAATTTATTGGGAAGAAAGGAAATTATACTAAAGCATAATTATTTGAACATGACTATTACATTGTGCCCATGTCAAGGTTAAGAACATGGGAAAAATAAATGAGGCAGTATGGCCTAGTTCACCTGCATGGAGACAAGGTGGTCTCTCGAACTATTTTCATATTGTGTAACGTGACATGTTATGTGTGTATGTGTTTCTGTTGTACATGTGCATTTGTTGTGCATGGGAATAGGGTAAAGTTGTATATGTTTGTTATCTCATACCATGTGTATAAATGTGTGTTGTGCAATGTGATCATGACAAGCAGAAATGGGAAGTTTTGGACCTATGTGTTGTGAATGTGAAAAGCATTTAGGACAAGCAGGTATGGGAATTTTTGGGCCTATTTGTTATGTATATGTAAAGTGTTTATGTGTTTATGAAATCCCTACAGCACTGCGAGTTGCCCGTGCATCTACCCGCACCTCATCAGTGTGTCGGCCCAAAGATGGATGCACCACCATCTCCAATAGCTCATGTCGTCTACTATCCTCCTGCAAGACAACCCTGTCAATCTCCAACATCTCCTGTGGACAAGTTTCTGCAAATACTGCCTCCCTGGAAGTTGCCTACACATCTATCTGTTCCACTCCAATGGTTGGCCCGAAGGGTGTCTGCTCATCCTCCATCATGGGCTCAACATGAGCCACTAGCTGACTCTCCAACACTGTCCCACCCCGCACAATGTGTGTGTCATCTGTCTCATGCTCCTCTATGTGCTCCCTATGCCGAATCATCAGTCACTCATCTACGCCCGGATCTCCTTCCCTCACGGGAACAAACCATTGCTCGTCATACTCCTCTACCACACATGGATGCACATCTGGACTGCTAACATCAACTCCACATGACTGCTCGTGCTTCGCAAAGGTATCAGCGTATGAACCCATGGACTCGTCCAAGGAAGCGTCCTCGCCCTGAAAGTCAGAAGGAATCTCCTCCTGCTCCACCTCTGTCACCACCTCAGCATCACCCAAACATGAATGATCAGGTCCCCAAGGTCCTTTGCAGATATAACAAAGTCCCTTCCTCCTCAGCTCATTCTTGCTGCATGATCCACCAATGCTAAGCAACTCCTACCTCATTAACTGTCTCCTAAACAACCCATTGTTCTGCTCAACCAGCCTTTCGGCTAGCTCATAAGCAGCAGGTGAGACCAACTGCTCTCTCCTCCAGACAGACACCAATTGACACTGCAATTCCCGACAAATGGCATCACGACCTCTCATACATGATGACAAAATGGACTGTGTGTATGCTATGACTGTGTCAGAATGATGTTTCGTAATGCTGAAGAAGCATTGGAACATCTGCAACACCTAAGATCAAACATTATTTAATAGACCTAGTCATGGCCATAACTCCTAAAATCTCAAGCTTCTTCCCAAAGGTAGAGCCCTCACTAATATCCAAGTCTTGCAAGGCCCCTACTATCAACCTAAAAACTCTCCTCATAACTTCATCATTGAAAGGAGTTATAGGTGCAGTCAGTCTCATGATGTGACTAAGACAAGATGCAACTAGAAGCCTAAACCCTTCACAAGGTTCCTCCAAGAACTAGGGTTGTATGAGAGCAAGCGTAGTTGGTCTTAGAGCCCAAATTAATTTCTTCCCTTCTAACTGACTCACTTTGGAAAGGAGGGTGTCAATTTCATCAAGTTTGAAGAGTGATTTCCATGTGACCCTCATGTGTTTCAAATTTGTTCCAAGGGCAAAAATCTTGTGTCCTATTTCCTGGCCCTTCTGCACATCTTTTGGTTGTTCTTTCTAAAGAATGGCATAGACCTCTCTTGAGAAAATTTTGTTGTTCAGTTTGGGTTTCTCGTTCAGATTGCAGTCTACTAACGTATTGTTGTGTTGATTTAAGAGGTGCTTTAAGTACCCCATCATTTAGGAACAACAAGACATCAACATATAGTAGAGTACCTCTCCGATTGGCATATGGTGAAAAATCCTCCGTAGGAATACTCTTCAAGAAACGAGCCCCCCCTTTATTTCATAAACTACAGGAATCTGTCCACGTAAACCCTCTATGTTCTACCACTAATTTTCTTAGAGTGTTTGATAATTTGTTTCTGAGAAATTTTGTCAAATAATTGCTTGACAAGTATGTTGTAGGTGATTTATTTATTTTTTGTTTACAATACATACCAAACAAACCTCAAAGTAAATTTATACTACTTATAGCAACAATGAGTTTACTAGGATACAACCACATGCACTGGTCTTATAAAGCACAAATTTCCAAGAAATAGTGACCTTGATATAACGTTGCCCCGGAATGCTCGTCTCCACTGCAGTCTTGGTCTAGATGTCTCAAATCAGCTCCAAAAGTAGAACTGACTATTGTGAGTGAAAACCCAGGTGCATTGGAGAGCGTGATCTCTCTTTGTTTGATTATGTAGTGATTAAGAATGGTGTAGGGTGCCTTCTCTTAGCACAGCCTTAAAATACACCTTTACCCAAGCTCAGAAATTAAAGTAATGGATAGCAGCTACAGTGAACCGAAAATACGTCCTCCAGTTATACGCTCAAGAGATTGCTAGCATCAAATATGACGAGATTTGATCTCCTTTCTCTTCAAGAAATTCTCCTCCCAACTGTAGAAATGCACCCAGCAAGGAAAGGAAGGGATTCAAGCTCTGTTTTGGGCTCCAGAACTTGTCCAAAGTTACCAGAAATTCAATCTCCTTTGTCGCTTGCTCAGAAAATGTTAAATTCGGCTCAGTTGAAGATTCAAAAAGTGATCCTTTGTTCTTTCTCCAACAAAATGCAACTCAATCTTCTTCAATTCGCTCCTCGTCCTTGTAGTTGGTTGGGCTCGAAATCAAACCGGAAGTAAGATAATACTCTCTACCATTTGCTCGACAGTTGCCGATGAACAAGAATAATCTCAACGCTTCTAGAAAGATTGATTCAGGCCTGGAACCAACTGTCCTTTTCTCAAATTAATGCCACAGAATTCTGAAAATGAAAATGAACAAGCAAGAACTCCTCAACTTTGATCACCAGAATTCACTAACCAATTCAACTCAGTATTTCTGACAAGAGTCTACTACAACAAAGACAATACGGCCCCGTGATGAATCGGCTTGTGGAACTCATTATTTGATGCCCTCAGTCTTCTGATAGTAATTTATCGCCAACAAAATGTGCACTTGTCCTTGAAGATGGATTTTGACACCACAAATCTCCAATTTCGGGCGCTCTGATGTGTATTTCTCTTTGGAAAAATTCTGGAAAATGTGTGGAGTAGAGACACTGCAAACCCACATTTTTGGAAGAGAAGTGTGGCCTCCTATTTTATTGATCAACCACCGCAACAAAAATGATTCGGCCTTCTTTAGGCGCTAGGCAAACAATTCGCTCAACCAAAATCTCAGCTCTTGTCTGCCCGCATCCACAACTATTATCAAACAGACATTTAGCTATAGTCCGAACCACTCCAAAATGTAATAGACCCTTTTAATTAAATTTTTGTCAGCGGCCTCAATGAAACAATTGGACCTTAGTCAAATGATGTTGGATTTTGATAAATTTCCACAGCCGCTTCAAACCTTTTCACTTTCATGCCCCTTTTTGAAATAAATATTATGTCATGCAATAACATGTGGCCGCTTTGAAACATTTAACTCTCAAATCTTTTAGAAATAATTGGGCCCACAAAGAGACGTGAAGAAAAAATGCATTCGGCTTTTAGCACGTCGACCACCATGAAGTTTGTCTTTCAATACTGACAAAAAATCAATTCTCGACCCTTTTCCTTCTCAAATGGTTCATGACTCAGCTCTCAGTTTGTCCCCAGCGAGTCTTTGCAACACTTCTAGAAGCGAATGTCAGTTGGATTGTAACGGCTTCCCTGCACGGTCCACTCTCAATTGTTGGCCAACATCGTAGCTTGATCTTCTTGTAAGTGCGGCCTTCTCAGCACTCATATGGCCCTTTTATCACACAACCTTTGAATATAATAAAATGTGGCCCACGACTATGTCTTGGTTCTAACTGGTAATTCGGTCCCGAATTCAACGGCGGTTCTCACAAAATTGGATGTTGATATTTTCATCCCAACAATCTCACAATATGATTTCAGCAATCTACAATTCTTCGACGACTCAAAATAGTTCTTCTCTGTGGCTTGATTAGAAGAATAACTAGCCCCCTTTATTTGAATTTTAATACCGGCCTAGTTTGTTGAATCTATTATGCTTGCAACATTTTGCCAAAAATTTTGTTGCTCATTTAATAAGATAATTTGTCAAACCCTTTTAATAAATCCTCATTTTGCCACAGAAGCTAGGACTTTGATTTCTTTGGCAAAACCCTCTGACAATAATCATTGAAATTGGAAACTGAAAACCCGCAGTCTAAGCCAAGACCAAGGCTCTGATACCACTGTAATGTCCCAAATCAGAAATTTTTCGAACAAGCACTTCATATAAAACTATCATGCATTTACCAAAAGATTTCCATGAAAACCCAAACCATAAATCTATAAATTGCATAAAATCTCATTAAAAATCACAACAAGAGGAACAATGACAAATGCAGCAACCAAAATCTAGTTGTATTATATATAGATGGATGTCAATACAATAGCTGGGAATGACCCTCCGGTCTCCAAACTGAAACTGAAAAACAATCACTACACATATGGATTCTGAATGAATCCACCAAGGGGAGATGGGTGCTCGCCCAATCTCTCTATATCACCAAAGGGTTTTCGTTCTAGGGCTACCAATGGAGTAGAGAACCAAGTTCTCAAACCTCTGTGCGAGAAACAATATCAAATACAAGTTGTCCTCCAATGGTCTCCTCCTCCTCTTTTATAGATTTGATAGACTCCTCTAGAACCTTCTATTTTATTATTATTTTAATCATGGAGCACTTTTCCCTCTTTTATTTCAATTAAAATATTCTTTTTAATGTGGGAAAATGGTAAATTGGTCATCATGTCTCCCCAAGTCACTAAGACTCTCATCTAACCATCCCATCTTGTAGATCTTCTCATTCTGGTTCCAATAAGTTATTACACTAAGATGTTCTACCACGTATTCCTCCCAGAATTCCACCTTAAGCGTAATTAATTAGGTCAAGCCCACTAATAACTCAGTTTTTTGGAAGTGGTCGGAATGTGCCGGAACGAAAGGCCAACTGTGAAAATGATGGAATATGCCAAGCGAATGTCATTGGACCTCATAGAAACTCCTCAAAACTCCAAAGACCCTTGACGACATAACCTGCTCCACGGACCTGGCCATCCCCTACCCTGGAAATCCACCCTAGTTGTACTATGAAGAAGAATAAAAATGGGGAAATGACAGAAAGATGCCTAAAAATTGGGTGAATGAAGAAAGCACTCAAGGATCTTGGACATGGCATGTCAAGGAAGGACCTGTTGACCACTATGTGTCAACTACCCATAGCAGTACACTCCCTTTCTTTGCAAAAGGGTAGCGCTTCATCGTCGTGTCCGTGCCATTCGACTCCCATCATCAACCTGATCGTGTTATGTTGTAAACCCAATCTGCATGTGTAAATTGTAAATAATCTTAGCAAATCTAAGTCATGTATGTAAATTGCCTAGGCAAACCTAAATTTCTAGTGATAATCTACGTTCCAGAAGGTTTTTTGTCTCACCGATCCATGATCGGCAAGGTTTTCCTTTAGCCTAACCCCAAAGCAAGAATAGATTTTGTCATTAGAATCTTAGGGGAAGCTTAGTGTGCTAAGTCGAGTCTATGTAAAAGTAATTTGGAAATAATCCTAACTATTTTGTTAGGTTATTACAAATTGCTTGATCTGCTAGATTATATTTGTGTAGCAAAACTGGGTGGTCTATGAGGGTCTATGTCAAATGGGTTTTCCCCCTTGAGATGTAAATATGTAAAAATCGTGATGTCAAGTGTCTTGAGGGTTGGAAAATAATTAATCCCCTCATAATTCCTAGGTCCTAGGTAAAATTCCCAAAGGCTAAGTTTAAGGGTCCAAAAATAGAAAAAAAAAAATAAATAAATAATATAAAAAAAAAATATTAAAAAATAAAAAATAGTAAAATAATAATAAGTCAAAGTTTTGAGGAAATAAATGCAAAATTTTAATTTTTAATATATTAAAATGCATTTAAAATTTCGATGGATGAGATTAAAATAGATTTTGATCCCCATCGATGGTCGAGATCACTTTGACATGGATCACTTGAACTAGCTGTTGGGAAATTTTCCTTTAAATAGGGTGTTAGGGGTCATTTGAGATCATTCGATCTGTGAGTCTTGTGCTAAAGAAAGCTCTCTTGTAATCTTTTTCTTGTGCAATAAAGAAAGACTTTGGGGTTGAAATTTTGTTGGTGTTACTCTTCTGGAATTGCTGTAAGATGTTTCATTTCTGCGCATGATTTTAATTTCAACCATTGATAATAGCTTTATCAAGAGTGATTTTAAACACAGGTATCTTGTTTAGTTGCTAGGGTTTGAATGGTAGTTAAATTTCTGAACATGATGGCAGGTATCTCCATTAAATTTGGCTTTTAGTATCGTTTTCTCCCTCTTTGTTAATGGTTGAAGTAAGCTATGCAGGAAAATCTAGATTTTGAAAATCAACGAGCGTTTGGGGAAGTTCTCGACTAAACCAACCAACTCCCGAGAAGCACTTTCTGAAGAGCCTAGCTAGTTTCGATCCTGGGCTTATCATTTGAATTTCTCTTGTGAATGCATGAAGGGTTTTCTGAAGCATCTCATAGTAATTTTAAAATTTTGAAAATATTTTTGTGGATTATTGACAAATCTGACTGCATAGTGTCGTTAGTTTATGAATACTGTAATTATTTAGTTAAATTTTGGGTTATTTCCTTGCATATTTTGCCTTTGGGTTTTCTTTTTGCAAGTTGTTGATTTGAGGAAGAGATTTTCGTTGGAAGCCAGATCTAGGTGCTGGGGGGTAAGATCTGGCCTCACAACTAGTTTTTGCAGGGGCACTGTTTTGCTGTCCAAGGGTTTCAACTTTAGTCACGTTCAGATCTGGAAATTTATTGCAGGGTTTTCATTAGAAGCAAAGGGAGTTAAAAATTTTTAAGGTTTCGGAAGAAATCCACAGCTCTGTCCAACCATCCCGTTGGCGTCCTCAGCTTCATCGCATTCATCATCTGCGGCTATCTACGTCCCTCTCATTCTGCCCACAGCTCAGTCCCTCGTCCAGCTCCACGTAGCTAATTTCCGCTCCACCCTCACTCTCCTACAGCTCCCTCTGGAAACCCGAGTCTCATTCTCTTCCCCACAGTCATCATCCCTCTGCGTGCTATCCTTTTCCGCATACCTGCAAGGAAACCCACCACGCCGTACATTCCTTCACGGCCAAACCTACACCCCTGTGTTATTCCTCTACTGCTCTCACGTCCATCCCTGCAAACTGCAGTCACATCCAAACGCTGCCATATTCTTCCTTACGCTGCCATACTACGTCCCTCTTCTTTCCCGCAGCCACATATCCGCGGCTCCTCATCCGCTCCCTCACAACCTGCAAAACAAACCTCTGCTCCATGCATTCCTTCTGCTCCTTTATCTATCCTGCATGTTGCCTCATCTCCTTCGCCCAAGCGCCACACGCAACCTTTGAACCCTCTGTCGTCTGGACCTGCACACGTACAACACCAAAACAAGGCATTAGATTTTCTTTTTATTATTATTGTATAGGTGCTATACGATTAGAGTTGGATTTTTTTAGTTTGATTTCATGTATATGTTAGGTTTCATAATCTTTAGTCTTTATTTAGTGTAGGTTTAGTTATATTTTAATTATAATTTAGTTTATTTCCTATTTTATTTAGTAAGGTTTCATAAAAAAAATCATTTTCTTTTTGAATTTTTATTTAGATTTTAGATTTAGTTTTCTTTTGATTTTGACTTTAAAAATAGTATTAAAAAATATAAAATAAAAAAAAAAAAAAAAAAAAAAAAAATCCCAAAAGCAATAAAGTATTAATCCTTAGGCTTTATTAGAATTTTGTTTTATAGTTTAGATTTTTATTTTCATTTAGATTTAAATTTTATTTATTTAGATTTTAGTTTTGTTTTATTTAAATCTTAGAATTTATAAAAATATAAAAATATATAAAAATTTAAAAATTTTGAAAAAGATTAACTAAAAAATTGAAAATTCATTTTTGTGTCTTTTGTAGTATTTATGTTCCACTTCTCTATAGTTAAATACGCTTAAATGTTTATTTAAAGATTAACTATTGAAAAGTGGTGAATCATTTTGTGAACTGGTCGCCATTTAAATTTTATGGTCATTTAAAGCATTTGATTTTTTGAAGTTTAATTGCTGGAACATTGTTGAAGCATTGTGCATTTATTGAATACCCTGCATTGCTTGGGTTATTTGACGGTAAATGATCATTAATCTTGGAATTACAAATTTCATATTTTTTGCAGCAGTTGATAAACAATTATTTAATCATTAACTCCATAAGGCACTGATCTTAAGCATTCTAAAGCAAATTAATTTTTAAGTGTCGCTAAGCTTCAATCAAGCACTTCTCTGCCTTGCTGTGTCTCCCAAGCTAGTTGCTTCCCAGTTGGTTCTCCTTTATCCCATAGGGTCTACCCCCCTTAGCCTAGGGAGACGGCTTAAACAGAGAGTTCAAGGATCGGGGTGACAACGCCCGATCTGAGCATTGTCGTGGTGCTTAGACACTTTGCATGAGAACAGGACCCATGTATGAAGAAAAAGGCCCAAAGTGTCTTAGGTGATGTGACCAATGCAGATAAATCTGTGAATTGCCTCAAGATTTGTGAAACTACCTCAAGAACTCTCTACATGTTCAACTATATAGTCATCTCCAACATTCTATTTCCAAAGTGTGACTAAATTACAAATACCTAATGAGGATTGATGATCAGAAATTAGATAAGTGTGCTCCCATATGCATGACAACCCTTACAACATTAGCAACACTTATAAAGTGAAAAAGCCTAGATGTTTTCTAGGTCATGTGTCCTAGTAGATCCATCCCAAGTCCCTAGCATACCTACCGGGGTCATAAACAGATACTTGGGATCAACATAACGACCTCTAAGGGGTGGTCAGCTAAGCCATAAGAGCAAGCACCATCCTAAAATGAGGACTACGAGGATGGACCATTACTAACCACAAAGTGTCTAGAGAAACCACCTAGGTAAATAAACAATTTTACATACATTAACTAAACATGGTCCAATATAATATGAGTACAAAATGGTCACACTTTTGGTTGATAATGATACGATTGTACAAAGCATCATGGTGGCAAAAACCAGTCATGGTACTTTCAGCATGATGGGCACAGTAAGGTACACGATAAAGTAGCACTAGTAAGTGCAGCAAGATGATAAGATACAGCAAGATGTTGCAGTACTAGAAGGTGCAGCGGTATGATGTGTGTAGCATGGTAACGAGGTCCAGCATAGTGATGATGGGTGCAACATGATGCAGCAGAGTGAGGTGCAACATGATGACGAGGTGCAACACAATGATAGGTGATGGAGTCACCTTGGAGGATCAGTTGAAGCAACATGTCTTCAACTGAGTTCAATTACCTCATGTATCATCTACTTAGAGATGATCTATGCTCTTACTTAGATAAGTCAAAGTGTTGACTTTTGTTGTATATGTACTATCTCTCTCTCTCTCTGCTGAACTATTGAAGAACATATAAGAAGAATTGATTCAAGGGTTTCCCCCACAATGGGGTTTGTCCTAGCAGCGCCACATCTTGTGTCCTCTTGTCCTTGGCTTGTCTTCCTGCGATCTATATGTTATGTTCTATCTGCAATTTACTTTAATCTGATGTGATTGCTAATCTGGAAAAGAAATATTGAGCTACTGTGAAAAATGAAATAAATTGCTCTAAGCATAGAAAAGAATATTACTATCCATGAGTATGCTAAATTGATTCCCCCCCCCCCCCAGTTTAGGCAGGTGTTCATCATAAGTGAGCTCTAGAGGCATCCATTACATAGATTTGAGCAAAATGGAGTTCATGATCTATATGCTTGAGATCAAGGACAACAACGACACTTTGCAGAAACTTTTAAAGATGGCAATGTGTCACCTTAGGGAAACTAATAATAGATCCCTACTTCCCAGGGATGCTTTTCCCCTTAGCTTCTTGCTTTTCAAGAAAAGTGCCATGCACTGCCTAGAAAGATTACGCAGTTTTGGGAATGAGCGGGCAACTCTCTGGTTCATGCACTGAGCAGTTTCTGAGCACAGTAGGTTTTGTGCAATTTCTGGGTTGAGTGGCTCTCGCTGCCTCTCATGCTCTGCGCAATTTCCCAGCTGAAGACAGGTCGTCAGCTAGGTCTGTGCAATTCTGGAGTCGAAGCTCATTGTTGGCTTGAACTAAGCAATTTCCTGAGAACAAGGTTGGTTGCCATCTAGGATTGCGTAAATCATCAAGGCAGTGCTAGAACCGAATTGCAACCAAGTGAAGAGGTCACCTTGTGGTTAGATAGCAAAGCAAGTAAGCAAACACAAGCTGTATAGCAAGAGATAAAACTCAATGAAAGCACAAGTACCTGGGTTAGTGCAAGATATGCTGTAGAGGATTTAGGAGGGAGGCTCCAAAATGAAGCATAGGCAAAATTTTGGAGGGTGGTTTTAGCCGCTACAACACACAACCAAGGGAAGGGGATCTGGATCATCCAAATGTGTTTGCAAGTAGAAAGCTATCAATGGCCGAATAGAATTATAGCACTACAAAGTGCGAAGGGTTGGCTCAAGTCTACACTGTAACAGCGCCAAGTTGAATTTCCATGTAAATAAATAATATATGGACATTATGAAAGCAAAAATAAAACCAAGGTCATGGGACATTTATTCCAAGTTGAATGAGGGGAAAAACGTTACATTGGGATCCACTTGTGGTTAATTATTTATTTATTGGCTATGGAAATTGGCATTGGCAAGAGGCAAAAGGCAATAAATGGCAAATATTATTACAGGTGAACAAGGACATGAGGCAAAAAAGCAAAAGAAATAAAGGAAAATGAAAGAAAGTCCACTTCAACAAGTGAGGAAGGAAAAGAGACAAAAAAGGATAAAAATAGAAAAAGAATTGCAAAAAAAAAATAATAATAATAATAAAAAAGAGAAAATTGGAGAGAGAACATTATAGCATTCTCTTTGGGGAAAACAAAGGAGGAAGGAGGGAACACTACAACGAGAGAACACACAAGGGCACTTGGCCACCAGCAAGGAACAACCAAGGAAAGCATGCACCGGAAGAGGAGTTTGAGTGGCAGCCAAGAAGGAGACTTGAACAACAATAAGCAAAGGCGGAAATCAAGTAAAGAAAAGAGTAGCCAACAAGAGGATTTTTGCAGTTAACAGGCTACATGTTTGATTATCTTGTTGGGATTTGAATGCATGGTTTATGCATTGGTTTGTTGGTCATTTTGTTGTAATTGCCATGGGGATTTTCCTAGATTGACAGTCATGTATAGCCTTGCCTTATTCCATTTCCTGGATAGCCATGATGTAGTGGGTTCTCTATTTGGTTAAGCTTCGAATGCCAAGAGATTTTGGATCTTGGTTGAGGTGGTCTCAAGAAAATCCCAAGGGTTGAAGGTGGAGATGGTTTTCTCTGAGTGAGCCTTTGACAAGTGGGTGGAGAAGGGAAAATTCCTCTGGGTATGGTGAAGAAATTCCGAGGCATACAAGTTTGTATTGGATTTGGTGATTTCTGGACCAATTTAGGTGAAATCATTGTGGCTTGAGGGTGTAGGTGGTTTTCCTCTGGATCCCCTGCTTGGTTATGTTTTGGTTTATCTAATGTGATCCCAAATTCAAGCATGGAATATGGCACAGGGGTGATTGGGATGGAAGAAAGATTTGATTAAGCTCGAATCTATGGTCAGGTGGTAATGAAAGTCCCTGACTTGGTTGGTACTATGCATATGTTATTATATGTTATTCTTTAATAAAGACCAATGAGCACAAGTTTTGGTTTAATGTGTTGATTATGTGACTGGTTGGTCATGGCTTCATTTTGGTTAAATGCTTGTTAAGTGCATGGTACATTCCTTATTTTATGAAGTATTCTTGTTATTAATCTTGCTCATGGTTGATAGGCTCACAGATGTTTTATATATGGATTTATGAGCTAACTTGGTTTATTGCAACTAGTGTGAGAGGGCAATAAGTCTCCTTTATGAATATTTGATTAAACTAATGAAACAATGAACAAACTATGTATCTAAACCTACAGGCACCTTCGTCACAATATGTTTGTAAAAATGAATAACTTAAACTGGGCAAGTTCCAACAAGATCAGAGATTAGAAACAGAACATGAAGACTCATAGACATTGTTGACAAAGTTTTGGGCAATTCTGGGCAGTTGGCATGAATGTTGGCCCTAAAAATCTAGAACAAGTATTGTGGCTGCACTGTCATATCAGAGAAATCTCGGCCACAACCGCACCGAGGATGGGTTGTGCATGCGGCTGGAGCCTTCTGGCCGCACTGAAAGGTCTGCATTCGTGTGGCTGGCAAGTGATTTAGGTCAGAGAATGGTTCCAGCTCAGTGAAAATGGTCACCAATGAAACTAGGTTGTTAATTGTGTGATCATGTGTTCTTGGGTGTTTGCAGTGAGTTCTGGTTAAGTGGACCCCATTTCCGTAACTGAATCTTGTCATGCATAGTAACTCTCAGCTCATGTTCACCTTGGCAAGCAAGTAAAAGTAGGTGAGTGTGGGGTGGAGTGTTACATACACGATACAAAAGTATCGACACTACCTTATAGGAAGTAAATTTAAGCTCTACACAAATCTTTGAGCATTAAGGTACCTGGTGAACAAGCCTATGTTTGGGGGGGCACATCTATAGATGGTTATTATTGTTTCAGGAGTACAATTTTGAAGTGGTTGTCAAACCTAGACAATTGAATGCAAGCTTGGACCATTTATCCATGATTGCTACAAGAGAGGAAGCTCGAAACTTAGAAGACAACCTACTAGATGCCCAGTGATTCGTTGTCGCAATGGCCGACGATTATTTTGTAGAGATTGCTCAGTTCCTTAGTACCAAAGTTGCTCCAGTTGAGTACAGTGTTGCCCAAAAGAAGTAGTTATCAAGTCAACGGACTATCAATTGATTGCAAGTTGCTTGTGCAAGTTAGGTGTTGATGGAATTTTGCGGCGCTGCATCCTACAGCATGAGTGTCCAATGAAATTGACATAGGCACATGAGTGTGTCGAGGGAGGACATTATGCAGAATGAGCTACCACACAGAAGATTTTGCGCATGAGGCTATGGCGCCCAACGTTGCATACAGATGCTAAGGACTGTTGCAGGAATTCTGACAATTGTCAAAGGGTCGGTAAACCTTCAAGGAGGGATGAGATGCCTCTGGTCCCACAAATTACCCTGCAGTCGTTTGACAAGTGGGCCATATATTTTGTGGGTCCCACAACCCACTAGCTAAGATATCAAGGGCAAGGTACATCATTACTGCTACAGATTATTTGACTAAGTGGGTCGAAGCAGCACCAGTGAACGATTGCAGTGTTGAGATTGTTGCACAGTTTTTGTTTGAAAATGTTGTCACTCGGTTTAGTTGCCCTCAAATCTTGATAAGTGACCACGTAACGCATTTCCTCAACGGGGCCATTGAAGCATTAATACAAAAATTTGAGATCTATCATTAGAAAAGTATGCCCTACCACCCATAGGCCAATGGTACAGTGGAAGTATGCCCTTCTCTTTATTATTTATGCTTTGGTACTTGATAGGACATGCACCTTTTAGGTTGGTATATGGCCAAGAAGCAATTATGCTCATGGAGTTCTTGGTACCTAGTTTGCTCATTACTACTTTTACATAGATGACAGAATCAGGTGCTTTGGAACAGAGACTTAAAGAGTTGGCATAGCTGGAAGAGGATCAGATGCCCGCAGGATTTCATCAAACTGTGCAGAAAGCTCGAGACAAAGCTTAGCGTGATCATTGTATCAAACAGAGGAAATTTCAACAAGGAGACCTAGTGTTGTTTCATGACAATAAATTCCTAAAGCACCCTAGAAAGCTTGAGATGCATTGGTTGGGTCCATATAAGATTAGGACTGACCAACACAAGTGCAATACAACTCAAAAAGTTGGATGGTGAAACCATGGGAGAGCTACATAAATGGAAGCTTAGCTAAAATTGCATAAGGATAGCCAGTCCTCCATGTAGCAGTAAGAGTTATTTGTAATATTTCTTTTGTAAATAAAAAAATCTATAGCATCGTTAATTTTTGGTTGTGTTGCAGGATAGGTCATTGTACTTATTGTTGCTGAAATTGGTTATCGAATGTATACGTATTGCGTCAACATGTTTTGTTTCTCAAGAAGGACAGGGATAGCATTGTTGAGAAATCTAGGTCATCAAGATAAGGTGATTTCTCTTCTAATGATAATTGCTTGTGAATGCTTTTTACTTCATTAGATTATGATCTTCTCTTTAGTTAAATTATTATAGTGTTTTTCTTCATCAAACAGCTACCAAAGCATAAATAATAAAGAGACAAGTGACACAAAATATAGGCAATCATCCAGGGCCAAAACCTCTCCCACTTCAGAGAAAACCCAAACGAATTCTTCTTCTTATAGAGACTTCAACTGACGAATACCAAGACCAAGACCCTTGACCTATTTGACCTCTCCAAGACGAAGTCACCAAGCTTCTTACTTTGACCTCTTCTTTTTACTTGAGTCAACAATGGTCAATTGCCTACTTCTTCCTACTTCCTCCGCAACCCTTGAATCAAACCAACAACTTTGCGGCCCTACTTTAAAAGCCCTAAATTCGGTCCTTGAGAAACTTTCACCTTCAACCTTCTTCGCTTGAGAGGGAGACTAACCTTCTTCAACTCGGCTTGAGGATTTGTTAAAATTGGCAAATAGGGCCAAATTCCACCTTAGGACAGCTCATATGATGGATATGATTATTGCATTGGATTCCTCGTTTCGAGAGGTCCAATTTTGATATAAAGATCATCTCATTCTGACAAGAAAAAGTGGAATTTTTTAATTTATTCTCTCTCATGCACAAATTGTCAAGGTCGACCTCAGTCAAATAAAGCCCAAGGGATGTGTCTTCACACCCTCAACGATTTGTATAAATATGAGTGACCTCTCTCCTCATTTTGACATCACTCATCACATCACTCATCACATCACACATCTCTCTCTCTCCTCTCTTGATTAGTTCGTACAACGTGAAGGCAGCCTCTCTCTACTTCGCACGTGTGGTAGGAGGCCGAATTCTTCTAGGGAAAAATAGGTCAAATTTCAAAAAAAACAAACCAACGTTGACCAGGGCTCATTTGACCTTCGTTGACTTCGGTTTTCAGGGCAGAATTTCGATCTTTTGAGGTCTCATTTATTGGCACAGAAATTGAGGTGTTTGGCACAGTTTGACCAATGTTGACTTCAGGTTAACTTCATATTTGACCGCAAAAGATTACAACAGTTTTTCTCTCTCTTTTGACTAAGCTTGACCAAATTGTTTTGGGTTGTTATTGGCCGAGCTGCTTGGAGGAAATTTTGGTGTTGCTTTGACCAGCATTGACTTTCTGGTTAGGGATGCAGTTCACTGCTATTGACTGTTGAGTTTGAAAGGACTGTTTTGGGCAAGTAAATTTGATATGTGCTTAAGTTAATGTGATTGCTACTGGAAATAATTGGAAATTGTCATTGGGTTGCTAAGTAACATTAAAGTAAATTGTGCTAAAGCATAGGACATACCATTGTTATCTAAAATTATCATGGTATCGAAGCTCAGGTGAAGAAAAATCCCAAGAAAGAGTGAGAAAAAGCAATCACTAAGGGAAGTTGTTGGAGAAGAACTCGGAACTAGTCCCAATGACAACTACATATTACTTCAAATCCGAGGACAAGCCAAAGGACAAATCCGACTATCATGCATGGAAGATGTCTCTAGATTTAACAGTGGAAAAAAATGGTGCCATTGATTATGTCAAAGGAAAAGTAATGGAACCTCCTTCAAATCCATCCGCAGCTGCACAAAGAAAGTACAAGAAAGGTGAGGTTAAAGCCAAGAAAATTATTGTTGATTCTATTCATAAGCCTGTGGTTGCCTATATTTCTGATTTGGAAACATCTAAGGAGATGTATGATAAGCTAGTTGGGATGTTCAAAGTAAATAATGCAAATCTCTTTCTCAAGAACATGTTGAAAGACATCAAGATGGATAGAGGAGAATACATCCAATCCTACTTCATGAGGATTACCGAGATCAAGAATGATCTCTTATCTATTGGAGAAGTCATCAATGACAGGGACCTCACTCTTATTGCACTTGGAGGCCTTACAAGAGAATGGGATGTGTTCAACACTACCATCCTCAACAATGACAGGATTTCGGGATTTGATAAATTATTGGCTAAATGCACTCAAGAAGAAATAAGGATGATGGAAACAGATAAGCCCTCCAATGGAAGCGATCCTACCGCCTTCTCTGCTCATGCTAAGAGGAAGAACAATGTTGGTCCAAGAAGACAAGATCAAGGGTTCAAGTCAGGATTCAAAGAAGGAGGAAAAAGAAGATGCTTCAACTATAACAGGTTTTGCCACTTCGCTAGAGAGTGTCCTCACAAGAAGGATACTCCAAGAAATGATGACAACCATAACAACAACTTCAAGGGAAGTGGCAATCAAAGGAACAACATGCTCAACAACAAAGGAAAGGGGAATGCTCCCGCTACTTGAAATGGAAATGATCGTCCTCCCAAGAAGTCGATAAACTCCAAGTATGAAGAAGTTAATGTATGTGAAAAGCAAAAGGAATTTTATCTTATTTCTGCCCTCACCACCACCTCTCCTCCAGATACATTAGATCATTGGTTGATTATAGTGGTGCCTCAAGGCACTTCACTGGATACAAAGAGGCTCTCTCAAACATGATTGAAAAGAAGACGAATATGGAGATTATACTTGGGGATAATGCCACCTATCCCGTGAAAGGAATCGGGACTGTTACTCTTCACTCAAATCAAGGACAAACCCTTCATTTACAAGAAGTATTGTATGTACCTGATCTGAAAAAGAATCTGGTCTCTATTTCTGCGATGGAAGATAAAGATTTCAAGGTGACATTCACTGATGGGAAGATTCGTGTTTGACAAAGGAACCCAAGAGATGCATTCACTCTTGGATTCAAGGTTCAAGGTCTCTATCAAGTTGGAGGAAGTCCATTAGGAGCAATGACTCATGATACTTCTCTTCAATCCGAATTATGGCACCGAAGATTTGCTCATTGTCATTTTAAAGCCTTACCTGATGTAAGGAAGATGTCACAGATATGCACGTATTCAACTTAGATCATGAAGGTGTTTGTCAGGTTTGTGAAGTTGGAAAACATACAAGGGGACCATTCCCCTCCAGTGAAACTCAAACTACCAATATTCTTCAATTGGTCCATTCTGATCTATCAAGGATGTTGCCCGTGACATCTTTGGGTGGATATTTGTACTATGCAAATTTTGTGGATGACTTCTCTCACAAAACATGGATCTATTTTTTAAAGAAGGACGAGGTGTTTAAATGGTTCTGCTCTTTCAAAGCCTTGGTCGAGAATCAAACAGAGAAGAAGATCAAAATATTGAGGCCTAATAATGCGATCGAATATGAGTCAAATGAATTCATTGACT
Source organism: Pinus taeda (assembly GCA_000404065.3). Taxonomy (NCBI): domain Eukaryota; kingdom Viridiplantae; phylum Streptophyta; class Pinopsida; order Pinales; family Pinaceae; genus Pinus; species Pinus taeda. Next base: position 198,625 of record APFE030795056.1, read on the forward strand.
ATTATAGAGAAGCTAGGATTAAGAGGGAGACCACTACTATATATACATCTGAGCAAAATGGAGTTGTCAAAAGGAAGAATTGATCTATCATAAAAGCCACCCGTACCATGCTTCATGACCAAGGTCTATCGAAGTTCTTATGGGGAGAAGTTGCCAACACGCTGTATATGTTCAAACCAGATGCCCACATCAAGCATTGGACTTCAAGACACCCGAAGAAGTATTCACCAGTAAGAAACCTGATGTTTCTCACTTTAGAATTTTTGGTTGTCCCGTATATTTTCATGTGCCGAAAGAGAAAAGAAACAAGCTAGATGCATCTAGGAAGAAAGGAACGTTTGTGGGCTGCAATGAAACTTCGAAGGCATATAGAATTTATGTGCCTGGTCAAAGGGAAGTGGAGATAAGTCATGATGTCACTTTCGATGAAGATTCTACCCTTAGGAAAGTCCGAGATCTTCCTATCCCTAGGAAGGACAATAATGATGATGATGCAGGAAAGCAAGATGAGCCTCTGACTGATGATCATGTTGAAGAATCTAAGCCAAGATGACATTAACGATTCTTTCATCTGTGATAACTGCTTGTGATGTCTTTTTACTTATTATGGTTATCTTATTATTATTATTATAGTGTGTTCTTTAATCATCAAACAGCTATCAAAACAAGAAGATCAACAAGATACAAGTACACCAGATCTAGGCTCCAAGCCAGGGCAAAACCTCTACTCTTGAGAGGAAACCCCTTCAATCTCTTCTTATAGATTCTTTATTGACAAATACCAAGACCTTTGACCAACACTGAAGCCCTTCCAAGACCAAGATCAGCTTGTCAAGAATGTGTTTGCTTCATTGCTTTCCAAACCCAGCAAAATCTCTTCCGGGAACACTACTTCGACCTCCAGCCACAGCTTTTCGACCCTAACAGCAGATCTGCAACTTTGCCCCACCCCCCCCGACAACAACTTCTACTTCACATGTGTGGACTAGCACTGCTTCTTCTTTGCCTCCAGCTACCTCGCTTGACCTTATTTGTCTTCTAGATCTAGGAGGGAACTTTGTTGGCCCTTCCTTCAGCACTTTTTCACCAGAACGAACCTCCACAACAAAACCCTAACCCGTTACCAAAAACCCTAGCGAAAAGCTGCAGAATTTCAGCCCTCTTCTTTGCACGTGTGGAGAGAAAGAGAGAGAGGAACCCAAAACGCTTCTTCTCTTTCTTCTACCTTCTACGCTTGCCCTTTTCTTCTCCTTCCTTCGCATGAGGGAGAGAGGAATGAATGTGTCAAAGTGAGCTCGAACTATCTCCTATATATAGGTCTTACAAGGGTACAAATTCCAACTTCTAGGCTGACTTGATAGGCTGGCAAGCCAACTTGGTCTTGGAGGGCTCAGTAAAATACAAAAATAATTATTTTTACAATTTACAAGATGCCCGATGGGGTCTTCATATTATGACAATGTCCCTATTTGACTTCTTCATCTAGGACAATCCTAGAAGCACTTCCAATTAGTGCTTGACCTATAAAACAAATTTCTTGCGCAAGAAACCCAAGCTCAATAATAATAATAATATTTTTTTCTTTCTTTTACAAAATACAGGAATCGAAAGTACATTTCATATTTATGAAGACCGAACCTAGTTACACTTTCTTCAACACTCCCTCTTAACTAGGGAGGTATTCGTAAATGGTACATGGCTATTCTCAATACTGAAGAGATCTCATAAGAAGAGTCGGAGTAGTAATCCATTTGTTTAGCATCATTATAACCAACATTGTCACATAGCCAAGCCTTGACTAACAGCTCTATCTCTCAAAAGATTAGAGCACAATGTTGGCGAGACCAATGATTATAGGCACCTTCATCATTGTCTCTCAAGGTACATACCCACTGGGGCGTTCACCAAGTATGACTTTCTAGGACTATTCTTATCTTGGGTCCCCAACCCTCAAAGAATATCGGTCCTCTCGCCTACTATTTTCTTATGTCCTACCACATCCTCAAAGAGTATCAGAAGCCAAATGTTTACTCAATCCTCCACTCTTTCTTCCAAAATGAAGACAAGAATGATGTGTCTATCTATCCCTCTCAACTAGGGAAGATATGTCAACCAATCCAAGCTTATTTCTAAAATACACAAGCTTCTTATTGGGAAGAGATTTTGTCAAAATATCAGCAGTTTGATCATTGGTGGGGATATACTCTAGCTTCAGTGCACCATCTTGTACCATCTTTCGAATGTAGTGGTACTTGTTTATGTGCTTCGTCTTTCCATGAAATACTGAATCCTCAGACAGTCTTATATAGCTGGTATTATCACAATACATTATGGTAGGATCCAACGGTCCTGCAAACAAATCAGATAACATCTCTTCCTTAACCAAACCGCCTCCCTACTTACTCCATAGGCTGCAATGTACTCGGCCTCAGCACTACTCAAAGGCAATGTCTCTTGCTTTCTGCTCATCCAAGAGACCATGGAGGATCCCAAGCTAAAACATCCGCCTATAGTGCTTCTTCCATCCTTCTCGCTGCCTCCCCAATCGAAATCAATAAATCCTTCAAGATGAACACCTTTTCCTTTTTCATACTTCAGGCAATAATGGACGGTTCCCTGCACATATCTCAATATACGCTTGGTAGCTAATAGCTATCCAATGGTCATCTCTTGGCTCCATTTGAAATTGATTGAGAACATTTACTATAAAACATATGTCTGGCCGAGTATTCACGAGATACATCAAGGAGCCAATCAGTTGTCTCTACTTAGTAGGATCCACTAGACTGGATTTAGAATTCCTTAACATTTTCAAGTTTATGATCATCGGAGTTGTCATGGATTTGCATTCCATCATATCAAACCTTTTCAATAGCTCGATCACATACTTTCCTTGCCCCGGGAAGATTTCATTCAGTTCTTGCTAGACTTCCAGTCCCAGATAATAATGCATAATTCCTAGATCCTTCATATTGAATTTTGCTGCCAACGTTTTCTTACACTCTTGAATTTTTTCTTCCTTACCAATTAATAGAAGATCATCTACATATAGAAGAATGATGAAAAATTCATCATTCTCTATTTTGATGTAGAGATTGGGAACTATCATGCTTTTCTTGAAACCCAACCTTTGCAAGTATGCATCCATTCTAGCATAGCATGCTCTAGGAGCTTGCTTGAGGCCATAAAGTGCCTTCTTTAATCTGCAAACATGATTTTCTTTATCCCTTACTTTGAATCCCAATGGTTGCTCTATGTAGACTTCTTCATTTATGGTACCATTCAAAAATGTTGTTTTGACATCCATTTGATGTACCTTCCATCCCATTGATGTTGCCAGAGGTATCAGAGATCGAATCGTGGCATATCTTGTTGTGGGAGCAAAGGTCTCTTCATACTCAATGCCTTCTTCCTGAGAGAAGCCTCGAGCCAAGAATCTAGCGTTGAATTTATCTATGCTTCCATCTGCGGCATGCTTGATCTTATACAACCACTTAGAGGTTACCAATGATTTGTTTTCCGGTCTTGGGACAATTTCCCAGACTACATTCTTCTTAATAGATTGGTATTCCTCATTCATTGAATTCTTCCATTCTTGGTGTTTGGCTGCTTCTTCAAAAGTGGAAGGCTCACCTTCAATGAGCTTCGACATGTATGCTGCATATCCTAAGTATCTTTTCGGTTTCTTACTCTCCTTGAATCTTCCTCTTGTGGTGTGACCTTCTGCTTCTTGAAGTGTAGAAGTTAACCAGTTAGGTCTCTTTCTTCTTTTAGGGAGAGAGATTTGTTTACTAGGACCTTCTTCTTCTTGATGAGAGACTTCTTCCTTATTCACTTCTTCCTCAAACATAGGAAGATCCTCCTCATCAGAATCGGATGGGAGATCATTAGATTTCTTGAAGGCAATGCTCTCATCAGAAATTACATCTCTGCTTACTTCTATTTGATGTCCTTCCTTTATGTAGATCCTGTAAGCCTTGGAAGAGTTGTTATATCCAACAAATATTCCTTTCTTGCTTGTAGGATCTAGCTTCTTTCTTTTGTCCTTGGGAATGTGAGTATATACAGGACACCCAAATATCTGGAGATGATCAATATTTGGTTTCTTCCTAGTGAAGACTTCTTCTGGAGTTATATTGCCAAGTGACCTGTGGGGACTTCTATTTTGAATGTATATTGCAGTCTTCATTGCTTCTCCCCATAGGAATTTCGGTAGATCTTGATCATGGAGCATAGCCTTGAAAATTTCTTCTATAGCTCTATTCTTTCATTCAGCGACTCCATTATGCTTGAGATTGTATGGAACTATAAGCTCCCTCTTAATACCTGCCTCCTTACAGAAAGTAATGAGTTCTTTGGAAGTATACTTGCCTCCATTGTTTGACTTTAAAATCTTAAGATTTTCTACCTCTGCCTTGAATTCTTGAAATTTTGTGAATACTTCATCCTTGGATTTAAGTAAATAAACCCAAGTTTTCCTTGAATGATCATCAATGAAAGCAACATAATATAGATGACCTCCAAGTGATTTAGACATGGGACCACATACATCAAAGTGGATGAGATCTAGAATCTCTTGAGTTCTAGATGTACAATTTGCAAACAGTCTATTTGCATTCTTTCCCAGAGCACAACCTTTGCAAACTCCTTCATGGTCTTCTTTGAGATTTGGTATCCCATTTACAATGGAGTTTAGAGTTGGCAAGATCTTGTAATGAAGATGGCCCAATCTTCTATGCCAAAGTTCACACAAACTTATCTCAATTTGGACAAGTGCTTGATTTAGAGGAGATGAGAGTCTGTAGAATCTTCCTTCTCGAACTCCAATGGTTCTAGCTTTTTCAATGCTAGAATCTCTAGCCCAAACCACTACTTTACCATCTATAAAAGCAACTCTATCTCCTTTTTCTTCTAATGATGAAACAGAAATAAGATTTTTGCACAAACTTGGAATATATAGAATGTTGTTGAGATGAACGTTACCTCCTCCTTCTAGAACAATTGATGGAGATCCAATGCCTTTTACCAGATAAACTCTTGTTGTCACCAAGTTCCACAGAGTATGAGGACTTCCCTTTGGATAGGGTTTTGAGTTGCTTATGAAATCTAGTCATGTGTCTTGAAGCTCCACTATCTATCACCCATATATTTTCATCTTGGTATTTTCTGGTGAGGGCTGAGAACAATCCTTCATTCTTTGAAAATTTGAGATCTTTGGTAGAGAAGAGACTGTTCCATACTTCCGTGACACTCTGCTTGATGAGACTTGCTAATGATGAACACTTCTTTATAATAGGGTTGATCTTCTTCATCCCTTGTGCAAACCATAGCTCTAATACCATGTTGAAGAATCTAAGGCAAGATGACATTAATGATTCTTCTATCTGTGATAACTGCTTGTGATGTAAGCCCCAAGGGTTAGCTTAGTTGGTCGAGATCCCATTGCTAAGTACCTCGCTAGTTGAGAGGTCACGAGGTCAAATCTCCTCGATGCCCTTGGGGTTAGACCCTGCTTGTTTGGTCGGCGGGTAGATCCCTTCAGATTGATCTGCCTAGATTTTTCTCGTGGATGTAGCGGTCACCCAGTGTCTATGAACCAACCTTAAAAAAAACTGCTTGTGATGTCTTTTTACTTATTATAATTATCTTCTTCTTATTATTATTATAGTGTGTTCTTCAATCATCAAACAGCTACCAAAACAAGAAGAATAACAAGATACAAGATGTAGGCTCCAAGCCAGGGCAAAAACTCTCCTCTTGAGAGGAAAACCCTTCAATCTCTTCTTATAAAATCTTTATTGACGAATATCACCCTTGACCAACACTAAAGCCCTTCCAATACCAAGATCATCTTCTCAAGAATGTGTCTACTTCACTGCTTTCCAAACCCAACAGAATCTCTTCCGGCAACACTACTTCGACCTCCAGCCACAGCTTTTCGGCCCTAACTGTAGATCTACAACTTCGGCCCCCCGGCAGCAACTTCTACATCGCACGTGTGGACTAGAACTGCTTGGTTGATCTTATTTGTCTTCTGGATCTAGGAGGGAACTTTGTTGGCCCTTCCTTCAGCTCTTTTTCACCAGATCGAACCTCCACAATGAAACCCTAGCCCGGTACCAGAAACCCTAGCGAAACATTGCAAAATTTCAGTCCTCTTCTTCACACGTGTGGAGAGAAAGAGAGAGAGGAACCCAAAACACTTCTTCTCTTTCTTTTGCCTTCTTCGCTTGCCCTTTTCTTCTTCTTCCTTCACATGAGAGAGAGGAATGAATGTGTCGAAGTGAGGTCAAACTATCTCCTATATATGGGTCTTACAGGGGTACAAATTCCAGCTTCTAGGCCGACTTGGTCTTGGAGGGCTCAGTAAAATACAAAAATGATTCTTTTTACAATTTACAAGATGCCCGATGAGGTCTTCATATTATGACAATATCCCTATTTGACTTCTTGACCTATGACAATCCTAGAAGCACTTTCAATTAGTGCTTGACCTATAAAACAAATTTCTTGGGCAAGAAACCCAAGCTCAATCATAATAATAATCATTTTTTCTTTCATTTACAAAATACAAGAATCTAAAGTACATTTCATATTTATGAAGACCGAACCTAGTTACACTTTCTTCAACAAATCCAATACCCAATGTTGAAGGTCCGATGGATCCCATCGATCCACCTCCTAGTGAGCCCACTACTTCAAGAAAAAGACCTTTGTGGCTCAAAGATATTCTTGAAGATGCTGAGAAAAATATTGCACCGAGGGGCACATTTTGTGAAAACAAGAAGTCAAACAGGTACCAAGGGTACTTATATACCATGAGTACCATTGTACAATCTAAGCCTTGTACATTCCAAGAAGCTATGAAACACCAAGTTTGGAAGGATGCGATGAAAAAGGAGTATTTGTCGATCATGAAGAATGATGTCTAGGATGTGGTTCCTAGACACAAGGACAAGTTAGTGGTCACTTCAAAATGGTTCTACAAGATCAAACATGGAGCTGATGGGAGTGATGAAAAGTTCAAGGACCGATTCGTTACTCGAGGCTTCTCTCAAACGGAAGGAGTAGACTATGATGAGATATTCGCATTGGTTGCTCAATATACCACCATTCGTTCAATTATAGCACTTGCTGCCTCGCAAGGAAGGAGCCTACACCAGAGGGATGTCAAAATTGCCTTCTTGCATGTCTCACCTAAGGAGGAAGTCTATGTAGAACAACTTGAGGGGTTCGAAGTTCAAGATCGTAAGACACATGTATGCAGGTTGAAGAAACCCCTCTATGGGTTGAAGCAAACCCCCAGGGCTTGGTATGAGAGGATTGAAAGCTATCTTATGAAGTTGGGATTTACAAGGAGCAATGTTGACTCGAACATATACTTCAAGGTGGAAAATGACAGGCCTCTCATTTTGGTCCTTTATGTGAATGATCTCTTTCTGAAAGGTGATGACCCTCTCATTCATCAATGCAAGAGGGAGTTGGCTTCTGAATTTGAGATGAAGGACCTAGGACTGATGCACTACTTCCTAGGACTGGAGGTCTGGCAAAATCCAGGTAAGATTTTCCTTTCTCAAGGAAAATACATTATGAAGCCACTTGAGAGATGTGGGATGGTGGACTGCAAGTCCATATCTACTCCGATGGAACTCAACTTCAAGAAGCTATGTGGAAGTGTTGTTGGACCCAAATTAGCAAACCCTTCTGAGTATCGTCAACTTATGGGGGCCCTGATGTTCTTGGTAAACTCTTGTCCTGACATATGCTTCCTTGTGAACACGTTGAGACAGTTTATGGTTGAGCCTCATCACATTCATTGGATTACTACTAAGAATCGCTTAAGATATCTCCAGGGTACAATCTGCTATGGACTGAGATATACTGCCAGGAATTTAAGGCTTCATGGATATTCAGATGCGGACTGGGTTGGTAGTGTGGTGGATCGTAAGAGTGTGAAAATTCCTGAATCTAACACATCAGAAACCCCCACTGCAATTACTGGTTCAATCTCCTACTTATTCTTTACATTAACAAGTTATTTAATTGCATAAACATCGAAGTAAACACTATTGCAGCCTTCACAAATATACAGATCATGCACTGAAGTAAACCAAGAGAATAACACAAGGGACACTGTTATTTTTGGAAAATCGTCCATGGAAAAACCCAATGCAGGAAAACTGGTGCAGCAAATATGAGTGTTTTATTATTAAGCAGATTTCGTGAATACAACTAGGGTGCCAGAAATGGCTCACCCAACAGAGAATATCCTCGACAATAGTACCTCTATTTGAAGACAGATATTCTGGCAAATCAGCAACCAGATGATCAAACCCCACAGTGATTCTGGTTGTTCCCTATGCTGGACAGCGAAAGCTGCTCCAAGCACTGCTTAGGAACTGGGTCACTCCTCCAGGAGTTGTGTCACCCTCTCCCAATTCAGAATTTGCAAATCTACTCCCAGTCTGCCCCATAGAATCTCTCCAGCGCTTCCTGTGAGGCCTAGCGTTAGCCTCTGTGGCTTTTGCGTCAGCCTCTGCTTCCTCTGCGTCGGCCTCTGTGGCTTTTGCGTCAGCCTCTGCTTCCTCTGTGTCAACCCTTCTAGGGCCTGCGCTGTCTCTCCCAGAACTGTGTTGCCTCTCTACTGTGTATTCTTCGGCCTCAGATGAAAATCCCTTGTTGAACTGCCCCTCGCTACAACTCTGATCACTAACTCAATTCCCTCAACAAACCCTACCCCAGAAAATCGAATTCTTGATCTTTCTTGGTGTCTCTCCAATTGACCCTCAAGCCTCCTCTTATACTTTTCCTGTTGACGAATCAACAATTGAGATTAAGTCCCTAATCAATGGCTAAGATTAGAACTAGCTTGATCCTCGTCACTTAGAACTTTCTCACCCATTTTATATTAATACACATTAATATTTTTATTTTCATAAGTTTAGACTTAGGAACCCATTAAAAATATAAATTATTTTAATATCTCTTCATCCGGCTGGAATTTCTTCAAACGATTTCTAGGTCTTGGAGATCTCATGTGCCTTAGCATGTCCACCAATTTTCATGGCTAGAGCACATTTGATGCTACCCAAAATCAACGCTCCCTCTTAGCGAGGAATTTGCTCTAGCAATGCTTCACCATAGAAGCATCACATTGATCTTTCGCATCGGTCTTTTGTGCTGATGCTTGGCCTGCAACCCTACATCCACTGCGTTGTTGCTTCCTGTACTGTTGCCCATGCCACTGCCACTGCCACTGCTACATTTGTACTGCAGCTCCCTCTCAACATGTTGCATCATGTTGCCCATAGCACTGCCATTGCTAACTGTTGCACTGCAACTCAGTTACCAAGAAGTAAGTAACTAACTTCACCCAAACACTAACATCCTGGTAAGTTTGGAAGCCTCGTGATGTTGAAGCTACCTCTGTTGCTATCATGTGCTCCCTCTGCTGCCACTGCACTGCTGTAACCTCCACTGTGCTGCTATAGACTTCTGCACTCTAGCACTGCCTTGTCACTCCATCACACCTTGCTCCAATCGACACCTATCATCATGCTATTGTCATTAAGGGCTCCCGTAGCCGTATGTGATCCAAGAGTTTGGGCACCTCAAGGATCCTGCCCGCCTTTTATAGTCCTCTCAACTACAGCTCTATGTCTCCCCACCTCTTCTCTAGAGGCGGATGAGCACTCATGGCACAATCGTCATCAGTCTCGACATCCTTCTCCACCTTTGCTGGAGCAGCCTTTGAGTCGGAAGCTTCTCCCTTGCCTTTCTTCCTGCGGCACTGAGAGGCATCATGTCCAAGCTCCCCACAGTTGAAGCACTTGACCTTGGAGATGTCGTTCTTCTTCCTCTTTTGTACCCCCTGTTGTCCCGCTGATGCGAGAGTTGCATCCTCCTCCTCCTCCTTGATTCGAATTCCCTTATCACTACTCCCCGCCTTAGTCAATCTCCTGAGCTCTTCCTGTCGAAGAGTTGCCCACATCTCCTCCCAATTGGGGAGAGTCGCTATGCCCAAAATGCTTTGGACAAATGTCTCCCACTCCTTGGAGACTGCATTTAGGGCAGTCCTGACCATGAACTCTAGATCCGGTGTAGACCCCACGAAAGTGAGTTGGTCATGAATCCCTTGCAAAATAAGAAGGAAGGGATCTATCTCCTCCCCTTTCTGCATCTGATATGACCTCAGTTGATTTTCCAATAACATCTTCCGCTGCACGAAATAGCCCTGGTATAAGGTGGTTAGGGTCTACGACATCTCCCTTGTTGTGTTCTTCTCAGCAATATGTGGTATTACATGATCCTTGACCCCGTCTAGGATCATGCATTTTGCCTTCGCCTGGGCCTCCTCATACTTCTCCTTTGCATCAGGGTTAACTGGGACAACCACTGTTCTCAAGGCATAGTCCTTGATGCGATGTTTATCCAGGATCCTGGCCTTCCAGATGACAAAATTAGAAGCCCTATCCAATCTGTCCTGATCCTTCAATCCGTTCATTGCCATCTCTGCTCCTCTTCTCTAGACTCCCTCTGGGCCCTGATTTCCCTCTCGAAAATCCTCCGGCCACTTGTCGAATCACTCCTCTCCAATCCTCCTTTGCTACTGCGACCCGATCTAGATTTCTTGGCTAGAAATATGTCGAGGTAGTGCTTCCCTCTACCTTGGTTCAGTCTCCTTAGACATTGTTCTGCACTAACAGAAACAGCGTCCCACCAGCTCCACAAATCAAAATCTGCACAACTCCCTTAGCCCCGGCAACTCGAAGAATCTGAGCCTTTAGGCTCTGCGCAATCTCTGTGTGGGTTGAATCTGCTACTCCTGGCCAACTGCGTCAATCCTTCCTGGCTCAGAAAGATGACGTGGCTTTGCGTGAGCCTGATCTGCCCTCCTCTACCTTTGCGTTGGCTTTGATGGTTGGCGCAGCTACTGCGTTGGCTCCTCCCAGCTACTGTGTCTTCCTCTCTAGGCTCATAATGCTGACGCAGGCACTCCATGAGCCTCTGCGTCACACTCTCTGCACTGCGTCACTTCTCCTCTTGCCTCTTCAGCTCTAGAACAATGTTGTCTCTCGAGACAGTTGCTTCTCTGCTGCAAATTCTCAAATTTCTTGGTTGGTGTCTTCAGTCGCCCATGATCTGCAATGCCTCTATTACCATGTGAAAATTCTTGAATCTAACACATCAGAAACCCCTACTGCAATTACTAGTTCAATCACCTACTTGTTCTTTACATTAACAGGTTATTTAATTGCATAAACATCGAAGTAAACACTATCACAACCTTCACAAATATACATATCATGCACTGAAGTAAACTGAGACAATAACACAAGGGGCACCATTATTTTTGGACAATCGTCCTAGGAAAAGCCCTATGCAGGAAAATCGGTGCAGCAAATATGAGGGTTTTATTATTACGTAGATTTCATCAATACAACTAGGGTGCCAGAAATGCCTCACCCAACAGAGAATATCCTCGAGAATAGTGCCTCTATCTGGAGACAGATATTCTGGCAAATAAGCAACCAGAAGATCAAACCAAAACTGTGACTCTAATTGTTTCCTATGCTGGACAGCGAAAGCTGCTCCAAGCACTGCCTAGGAACTGCGTCACTCCTCCAAGAGTTGCGTCACCCTCTCCCAACTCAGAATCTATTGATCTGCTCCTAGTCTGCCCCACAGAATCTCTCCAGCGCTGCCTCTAAGGCCCAGCGTCAACCTCTGTGGCTTCTACGTCAACCTCCGCGTCCTCTGCATCAGCTCTGCGTCCGCCCTTCTAGAGCTCGTGTTGTCTCTCCCAGCACTGTGTTGCCTCTCTACTATGTATTCTTCAGCCTCGTATAAAAATCCCTTACTGAACTACCCCTCACTGCAACTTTGATCACTAACTCGCTTTCCTCAGCAAACCCTGCCCCAGAAAATCGAATTCTCGATCTCTCTTGGTGTCTCTCCAACTAATCCTCAAGCATCCTCTTATAATTTTCTTGTTGACGAATCAACGGCCGAGATTAAGTCCCTAATCAATGTCTCAGATTAAAACTAGCTTGATCCTCGTCACTTGGAACTTTCACACCCATTTTATATTAATACACATTAATATTTTTATTTTCCTAAGTTTAGACTTAGGAACCCATTAAAAATATTAATTATTTTAATATCTCTTCATCTGGGTGGAATTTCTCCAAACGATTTCTAGGTCTTGGAGATCTCATGTGCCTTAGCCTCTCCACCAATTTTCATGGCTAGAGCACATCTGATGCTACCCAAAAATCAACAAAGAGCCCGTGTGTCCCGAATAGATTGATGCAAGTATGGCCTGTTGTGAAGCTGTTTGGTTGAGGAAGCTCTTCAGTGAGCTATTTGAGCACGTGCTGGATACCACTGTGATCTTCTGCGACAACCAGAGTGGGATTCACCTATCAGAGAATCACGTGTTCCACGACCACTGCAAGCACCTTGATATCATGTACCACTTTATCCGAGATATGGTACGATGGGGAGTCATAAGGCTCCAACACATTAGAACAAATGAGCAGGTTGCAAACATTCTCACAAAGCCTTTGGGGAAGGCCAAATTCTTAACCTTCCAAGAGAGACTTGGAGTCGTGGAACGACCCTCCTATGAGGGTCCCGTATAAGTTGGACACTATGCTCAGGGAGCTCCTGGGGGCTTGGGGTACTTCTTGGAGCTATGAGCGACCATAGGGTGAGTGGTTCACCTTCCCCTAGTGGTGTGCTAGATACAAGGTGAGTGGTTCACCTTCCCCTGTGATACCTCATGATGGTTGACATGTGCGTAAGGTGAGTGGTTCACCTTCCCCTGTGATACCACATGATGGTTGACATGTGCATAGGGTGAGTGGTTCACCTTCCCCTATGATTGACATATGCAGAGGATGAGTGGTTCACCTTCTCCTATGGCATATGAGTAGGATGAGCAGTTCACCTTCTCTTGCCGATGCACACAGCCTACCCATGAAGTCCCGGACTCATGGAAAGTACCTCTCATTTGGCCAATGAGTTGGGGAAAGATGGTTAGGGACCACAGCACTACCGATGGACGCATCATGTACTGTCGTACTCCCTATGACTAGGATGCATGGTGTTCAACAACTTGATCTGGGATTAAGGACTGACTTTTTTCAGTGGAGAGTGGTATGATCTTATGACTCATTCTCGACCGCTTCTTCATTATTACTTCATGTTTCAATAGAGCAGAGCAGAGCAGGGCAGCGATGATAGAGATGGTACAGGATGACACGATGGCATGATGACAGATGGATTGGCAAGTGGAATTCTCCCTAGTTGAGAGAGAGTGTTAAAATTGGCAACTAGGGCCAAATTCCACCTTAGGACCACAGATTTGATGGAGATGATTATTGCATTGGATTCCTCTTTTCGAGAGGTCCAATTTTAATTTAAAGATCATCTCATTCTGACAAGTAGAAGTGGAATTTTTGAATTTATTCTCTCTCATGCACAAATTGTCAAGATCGGCCTTAGTCAAATAAAGCCCAAGAATGGGTCTCCACACCCTCAACGATTTGTATAAATAGGAATGACCTCTCTCCTCATTTGGACATCACTCGTCACATCATACACCTCCCTCTCTGCTCTCTTGATTGGTTCGTACAGCTTGGAGGCAGCATCTCTCTACTTCGCATGTGTAGCAAGAGGTTGAATTCTTTTGAGGCAGAACAGGTCAAATTTCAGGAAAACAGACCAGCGTTGACCAGGGCTCATTTGACCATCATTCACTTCGGATTTTAGGGCAGAATTTTGTTCTTTTGAGGCCACATTTATTGGCAAGGAAATCAAGGTGTTTGGGATAATTTGACTTTAGGTTGACTTCATATTTGACCGTAGAAAATTACAATAGTGTTTCTCTCTCTTTTGACAAGGTTTGACCGAATTGATTTGGGTTGACTTTGACTCTCCTGGAAGGCCGGATTGCACTGTTGTTGACTGAGCTGCTTGGAGGACGTTTTGGCGGATGCTTTGACCAACATTGACTTTCTGGTTAGGGCTGCAGTTCACTGTTGATTTTGACACGACTGTTTTGGGCAAGTAAATTTGATATTTGTACTCTATCTCTCTCTTCTAAACTATTGAATAATAATAAGAAGATTTGATCAAGGGGTTTCCCCACATTGGGGTTTTTCCCTGGCATACGCCAAATCTTGTGTCCTCTTGTCTTGGCTTGTCTTCTTCACATGTTTTTGTGTTCTATTTGCATTTACTGTCAATGTGTTTAAGTTAATGTGATTGCTACTAGAAACAATTGGAAATTGTCATGGGCTGCTAAGGAACATTGAAGTAAATTGTGCTAAAGCATACATAGAACATGCCATTGTTATCTAAAATTAACAGGATTTACTTCTCTTTCTCCTTGATTCGGTTTATAGGACAGTAGTGAGTTCTTCGACCCTTTTTTTTTAGTAGATGATCCTCCTTTCCTTCTCACGTGTGGAGAAATCAGCCCTAAAACAGACCCAAACAACTTCACTCTTCCCTTCCTTCTCTTCGCTGGTTATGAGGCCCTTTCCCTAGTGATTTTCACACTTCTTATTTCAAACTTCTTCTTAACCTAAAATCTATCTTCCAAATGGAGGTCAATCTGCCTATTTATAGTGGTTTGCCCATGAGAAATAGGCCGACTTGATAGATTCCTAGGCCAACATGTCATTTGGTGTAGCTTCATTATTTCATTTAAGGCCAACTTGATGGTGGTGCTTGAGCTTGGTCTTGGAGGCTCTCTTTGACTCTTTAAATGACTCACATATATTTGTACCATGCCCAAGAAGAGTCTTCCATACATGACAGACTCAGTAGACTTTTATGACTTGATGACAAAAACCTAAAGGCTCACAATGGGAACCTTAACTAAAATAAAATTCCTTGACATGAAACCCATGATTCAAGCATTACAAAGATAATTTTATTTTCTTCTTTACATCAGTTTAAAAAAATCATAATTACAAATGTCATTATGAAGACCAAACCTAGTTACACTTTTCAACACTTCCTCTTAACTAAGGAGGTATTCATAATCCATACAAGGTACTTGGACATTCTCAATCTGAAGAATTCTCATTAGAAGAGTCGGATTGGTAACCCATCTGTATAGCATCATATCAACCAGTATTGTCACATAGCAAGGGCTTGACTAATAGCTCTATCTCTCCACAAGATCAGAGCACAATGTTGGCGAGACCAATGATGTATAGGCACCCTCATCATTGTCTCTCTTGGAACATACCCCACCCAAGTTCTCTTAGAGTATGTTCCACCAGGACTATTCTTATCTTGAATTCCCAGTCCTGAAAGGATATCGGTCCTCTATGACTACTCTTATCTTGGATGCACTAACTCATACTCAAAGAGCATCAAATGCCAGATGTTTACCCAATCCTCCATTTTGTCTTCCCAAGTGAAAACAAGAATGATGTGTCTATTTCTCCCTCTTAATTAGGGAGGATATACCTATTCCAATGAAGGAATGTACTCATTCCTACGGAAGGAATGTACCTAAGCTCCCTTTTGGCTTAAGAATTTGCTTCCAAGTTTCTACCAAGTTAGAAACTTGTTTCCAGACTCCCTCCTAATTAGGGATCTACAGCAGCTCTTTGGGTGGAGATGATGGGACAACCAATTGCTTGAAGAACTCCTCCTCATGATGTCATGAACTTCTTTTCTTTATTCAAGAGTTTTCATGTTTTGGGACTTCTTTGTAGGGCACAAACCATCCATCACTTTCATCCATGAGTCAATCATGTCATTATTCCTTTCATCGGAAAGTGATCCATCAGTTCATATCTGGCCTTTCTTCATGCCATGTTGTCTTCTTCATGCCATGTTTCTTTGAGGATCTTTCCTCCTACTACATGGACATCAATGTTGGAAGATATCCATAGCTCTTCCCTTGGCAGCCCTGCATAAGCCCATCCAGATATCATTCAAAAAATTAAGGAATGAACATTAAATCAAAATTACCTTTGTGATGATCTTTCATCATGACATCTTCTAGTTCGCATCAGCATCCTGCATACACATTGACACATCTCCAAAAGATATATATTGCCAAGGGTCTCTTTCTTTTTCAGACTTCATCAAAGTCTTCATATCTTCTATGGAGATATCCTAGTCAAATCTCTCAGTCCTCGAATATTGATTGCCTTTTTCATAGTTGCATATTCCATGATCTCTTCCATTCTTTCTTCACACATTTCCGTCTTGAAACTTCCAGTCATAGTTCCTCCAATTTTGTCAACCACCTCATATTCCATATGGGGACATATTATGTTGATTTCATCTAGACAATGGGTGACACATGCCTTCCTGCATCCTTTGAAAGGAGGAGATGCTTTCTTTTGATCATGCTCTCGTGATAGAGCATTCATCCATGTTACCTACAACCATATGACATGACTACAATATCGAATACAAGCATATATACCTCATTTTTTTCTTTAGATCATCCAAACTTCCATCAATAGCTTCCTTGATTGAAAGAACTTCAATCCCTTGATCTACTCCACCTCTTTTGTCATCATACCATGAATTCCACAGGTTGGAATTCTTGATGAAACCCTTGCTTCCTTTCGATTGGTGAACCGAAGATTCCGATAGAGGATCTTGAGTATCCTCATCCAGCAAATGTTACCTTTTGCCTGATGTATGATGAGGTTTGTACTAGATGACTTTTTCTTTCTTTTCCCATAAGTACCACTTACGTTTCTAATGAGGTTTCCAAGAGCTATATCTTTCCATGGGTGACTGCCATAGACTTCAGCTATCTTTCATGCTTTTTTATGATGATGTCATGAGCTCTTGCTTTCAATGCTTCTATGATGCCATGATGCATCCTATCATGCTTCTAATGATTCCTAAAATGATAGTTATATTCCATACGAACAAAAAAAAAAAAAAAAAACTTGAGAAGAACTAGGTGAGGAAAACTTATCTCAATATAATGGGGATCTTTTATTTCCTCCTTGAATTTCTTCTTTTCAGCTTCTTCCTCTTCTTTGGTGATATGGGCTTCTTCCCTTCTTTATTTGTTGTTGTCCTTCTTGAGCTTAGGTCAGTCTCTCTTGAAGTGCCCATATCCTTGACATCCATAGCATTGGATCTTATACATATTGATCTTCTTCTTTTTCTGAGGACCGAACTTGCCAAATATCCCTTTGCTTCTTAATACGACAGCAAATGTTTGATCCTACTCATTGTATCATTTTTTTCCTTTAACTTGTTTTCTTCACTCTTGCATAGTGACCACAAACTATTGAATGGGGTAGCTTTCTCCTCTTCATAGGCCTTTGATACAAGGTCTCCTTGTTCATTAGTTAGAGCATTTAGAACAATGGTAGTCATTTCTTTTTTCGGATATCATCTCTCCTAGATCTTGAAGTTGATTCCTTATTAGAGATGCTTTTGTGAGACATGTCGATATCCCTTCATCCTTTGATGCTTTCAATTTGCATAGATCAGATCTCAGTGATATGATTTTTCTTGTCGTGTTTTCAGAGAATAATTCTACTAACCTATCATATATCCCCTTTTATGTCTCCAACTCTACTACATATGGGATGAGGGAATCCTTGATGGATTTTATAAGGACCCTTTGAGCCCTTACACCCTTTTTCATATATTTTGATAATGCTTTCCCTTTAGATGGTTGGGAGACCTTGCCATTGACATGATCAATAACTTCATTTTCCTTGAGGACTAAATCTATCCTCCTTTTCCATGCCAGGAAGTTCGATGACCCAACCAACTTGTTGATCTCCTTGCAAAATGAAGTCATTTTACTAAATTTAATTTATAGAAATAAAGATACTTACTTGTCAAGTGAAGATGAACTCTTCAACTTGATCCCTTTTTTGACGATGTTTGATGACTTCTTGATGATGACTTGATGCATCTTGGATGATCTTCTTCAAAGATAAAGATTTCCTTTTGAGATAAAATCCTTCACTTCAGAGAGAGGGAGATTGCTTTGATATCTTTGATGTGACAATGCCTTTGATCTATCTACCCTTGGATGAGCCAAGTTCTTCCTTTCTTGTGTCGAAATAGGGTCTTTTTCTTTGATGATGTCTTGAGCAAGAATCCCAGAACTTCTTTTGGTGAAGACTTCTTCTTCGATCTAGGGTTTTAACACTTCTTTGTAGAACTTGAATTTAGGATGATCTTCTAGATTCGCTTTGATGCCTTCTCGATATTTTGTCCTTGATTGCTTGAGTGTCCCTTGATGAGATGACCTTTCTGTGATTTTGTCACCTTAGCTTTGATACCATGTTGAGAAATTTAGGGCATCAAGATAAGGTGGATTCTCTTCTAATGATAATTACTTGTGAATGCTTTTTACTTCATTAGATTATGATCTTCTCTTTAGTTTTTATTATAGTGTTCTTCTTCGTCAAATAGCTACCAAAGCATAAACAATAAAGCGACAAGAGACACAGAATATAAGCAATTATCCAAGGCCAAAACCTCTCCCACTTGAGAGGAAAACCCAAACGAATTCTTCTTCTTATAAAGACTTCAATTGACGAATACCAAGACCAAGACCCTTAACCTATTTGACCTCTCCAAGACCAAGTCACCAAGCTTCTTATTTTGACCTCTTCTTTTTACTTGAGTCAACAATGGTTAATTGCTTGTTTCTTCCATCTTCCTCGACAACCCTTCAAATCTCAGCTTCTTGAATGAGACCTGCAACTTTTCAGCCCTACTTTAAAAGCCCTAAATTCAATCCTTGAGAAACTTTCACCTTCAACCTTCTTTGCTTGAGAGGGAAACTAACCTTCCTCAACTCGGCTTGAGGATTTACTTCACTTTCTCCTTGATTCGGTTTCTAGGACAGCAGTGAGACCTTCGACCCTTTTTCTGCAACAAATGATCCTTCTTTCCTTGACACGTGTGGAGATATCAGCCCTAAAACAACTTTACTCTTCCCTTCCTTCTCTTTGTTGGTTATGAAGCTCCTTCCCTAGTGATCTTCGCACTTATTTCAAATTTCTCCTTGATTGAAAATCTATCTTCCAAATGGAGGCTGAGCTGCTTATTTATAGTGGTTTGCCCATGAGAAATAAGCCGACTTGATAGATTCCTAGGCCGACATGTCATTTGGTGTAGCTTCATTATTTCATTTAAGGCCGACTTGATAGAGGCACTTGAGCTTGGTCTTGGAGGGTCTCTTTGACTCTTTCAATGACTCACATATATTTGTAACATGCCCAAGAAGGGTATTCCATACATGACATTGACTCAATAGACTTTTATGACTTGATCAAAAAACCTAAAGGCTCACAATGGGAACCTTAACTAAAATAAAATTCCTTGATCATGAAACCCATGATTCAAGCACTACAAAAATAATTTTATTTTCTTCTTTACATCAATTACATAAAATCATAATTACACATGTCATTATGAAGACCGAACCTAGTTACATTTTTCAACAAACGCAAGCATATTACAATGGGAGCAACGCGCAATGTTGGGGGCAGGCCCCATCCCTAAAGCCACATACCGAGACATTAAGTGATGAAGGATGGGATAGTCAAGCAAAATGATTGGTCATTGTAGTAGTTTGATACAGCCGTCAACAATAGTATAGAGAAGTGATATGGAAGAATGTGTGGCTAGAATTGACACGCAACCCGTCAAAAACACGTCAGCTTATCAGCCCATCGAGTAATGGAGCGACAGATTGGAGGATTTTCATACAAATGGACCTGATAGTTTTGAGGTAACGTGGGACAATTACCACGTGTAATCATACGTTCACCATCTCCTCCCCTGGTGCCATGGTAGTTTTTCAGTAAATAAGATCTAGGAGTCAGCGATTGGCATCATGATACAGAGCGAGAACCTGTGACCATGCGATCGGCAGGCATTGCAATGCAGAAAATTGGTTACATAAGAAGAAGGGATGGAGTTATTTATTCAATACAATAGTGAGAATGGAGCACGGGTTTTGTGGGGAGAGAATTGAGGGTAGGGTACGGTGTAGTGTTAGGCATCGCTGGAAGTTTAGGAAGATTAGAGCTATGTTAGGGGACAAGGAGATGTCAAGAGTTTCGATTGAGCGGCGTGGGAATTTCCAAGAGTATATCACATTGTGGGATACGAGGGAAATCGCTCTGAGAGATATTATAAAGGGGCAAGGATGGTTGGATCAGATTAACTATCATGGCACTACTTGCATATATGTCTGCAGAAAATTTTTTAAGGACAGTGTCGGAGTGGTCACCTACGGGTGGACCACAACATCCAAAAGAAGCTTGTGTTTCATGCGCTGAGAGGCGGCATATAAACTTTCATGGGGAAAAAAGGCCTTTGTTTCTGTAGGGATTCCTACCATCGATAGTAGCAACAACAGTCAATGGCCGGAGGTGTGTTTGTTGGGAACCTATTGGGGACAACTTTTGGAGCAGTTTTGGTTGCGCGTGCACAGGTAGAGGCAATAGTGTTGGAAATTGTAACTAGATTTGGTCTTCATTTAATGTATTTGTCATCATGAAATGTACTTGTCAAAGAATAAAGAAAAAAAAAATTATTATTGTAACAATGACATATTAAAGCATGGGTTTCATGCTTGGGTCATCATTATATTAGTCAAAGTCCCCATTGTGGACACCTAAGATTAATATTGAGTTTATAGAGTCATTGTATATTCAAAAAGAGACCCTTCTTGGGCTTTTGAATCATGTAAAATGGTTTACTATTGAGTCAAATATGATTTATATATTCTCCACAGCAAGTCGGCCTAGAAGAGATCAAGTCGGCCTAAGGAACCTAATTCGACCTCACATGGAGCCTATAAATAGAAGCAAGTCGAAGTCATTTGGAGCATCTCATCTCAAGCTCGTTCCATATCTTAAGAGTAGCTGGAGAAGTGCAAAGCAGGACGAAGTGGGGCTAAGGAAGATGAAGGAAGTGCGAGTTTGGGGAAATCTAAGGAAAAGAAGAAAATCAAACTTTTGGTGCCTTTCTCTCCGTTTCGTGCCATAGTTTGGGAGATCGGAGTCTTCCAAGTTTCACTGATGCAAGAAGCTGCTTGATGCCGGAAGTTGCTGCCTAGTCGAAGTCGTTGAAAAGGAGGTTGAAGATCTGGGAGGCTAACTTGGTGTGGAGAGAAGGTTTGGTCTTTGTCTAGGGTGAAGAATCTCAAAGAATACTATTGAAAGGAAGAATTTTCTTGATTGGGTTTTCCCTCGAGGGGGGTTTTGCCCTGGCATAGTGCCTACATCTTGTGCCTCTTGTTTTGTGATCTTCATACACACATAATATGGTACTTGCTTGATGAAAGATAAGATAGTAAAGAAGTAAAAGAAGCCAACACACTCACAAGTAATTATCAAGGAAGGAGAATCAAACCCTAATATAATTGCTTTGATTTTCCAACACGGATCATAGCTAAGGTCAGGAAAAGTCAAAGATCACTTTGTTAGCATGGATTCTCCCTCTTTGATGAACTATATAAGAATGGGTATCAACACTGGTGGAAGCTGGATCAAAAAGGTCATCTACTACTTATTCAACAAGGTCAAAAGACAAGGATTCTTGACTTCTCTTACAAGTTCTCTTAATGATGACAATGCATGGATCATTGATAGTGGAGCATCGAGACACATGACATGAGAATACACTATCAAAGGAGCCATATTCTCATGCAGTGGAATTGGGTGACAACAAAAGCCATGTTGTTAGAGGCTTGGGATCAACATTGTTGAAGTTGGATAATGGATCGAAGCTTCACCTCAACAACATTCTATATGTTCAAGGTTTGAAAAAGAATTTGCTTTCTATTTCTTGTTTAGAAGATAAAGGGGAAAGAGTTGCTTTTGTTGATGGAAAAGTTTTGGTTTGGGGAAAGACTCTAACATTGATAAAGCTAGGGTTATTGGAGTTCATGAAGGAAGCCTTTACAGAGTCATTACACCACCTCCTCAAGCTTTGGTTCATATGGAAATAAGTCCCATTAAGCTATGGCATAAGAGGTATGGTCATCTACATTACAAGTCCATCCCTACTCTTAGTCAACTGGTTCATGGTATTCCCAATATGAAGTTAGATCATGAAGGTGTGTGCAAGGGATGCTCTTTGGGAAAACATACAAGAAAGCCTTTTCATAATACTCAAACTAGGTCTAAAGAAATATTAGACCTCATTCATTCTGATGTGTGTGGGCCTATGTCTGACAAATCACTTGGAGGTCATCTCTACTATGTGACATTCATTGATGACCATTCTAGAAAGACATGGCTCTACCTCCTCAAAACAAAAGTATTTGATAAGTTCAAGGAGTTTAGGGCTGAAGTGGAAACACTAAGTGAAAGAAAGATAAAAACTTTGAGGTCTGAAAATGGTGGGGAATACACTTCTAAGAAATTGATTCCATATTGTAAGGAAGCAAGTACTCAGAGGGAGCTCATTGTTCCCTATTATCCGGAACAAAATGGATTGGTTGAAAGGAAGAATAGGTCAATTGAAGAAGGCATTCAAACTATGCTCCTTGATCAAGACCTACCAAGATTCTTATGGGGAGAAGCAGCAATGGCAGTTGTATACATTCAAAATAGAAGTCCTCATAAGAGTCTTGATAATACAACACGGAAAGAAGTATTCACAGGAACGAAGCCGAGTGTGGATCACCTCTGAATCTTTGGAAGTCCAACATACATCCATGTTCTGAAAGACAAGCAAAAGAAGTTGGATTCTACAAGTATCAAGGGAATATTCGTTGGATATAGTCTCTCCTCAAAGGCATATAGAATCTACATCAAGGAAGGAAGATATATTGAAGTCGCAGGGATGTCATATTTGATGAAAATCAAGCATACAAGAAATCAAAAGATATTCCTATTGATTCTGATGACGAAGAAGTTTCCATATTTGAAGAAGAAGAAGTTCATCATGAAAACTCTACTACAAATCTTGAAGAAGAAGTACCAAGTGTGCCTATTCAATCGGTGGTCATACCAACCATAAGGAAAAGGCCAAATTGGTTGAGAGCTACATTAAAGGATGATGAAGGACATGAAGTTGCGAAAGGAACCTTCAGAGAAAGAAAGAGACCGAAGAGATATTCTCGTTATGCTGCATATATGACGAAATTGATTGAAGTCGAACCATCTACATTCAAGGAAGTTTCGCATCAAGAGGTTTGCAAGAAAGCAATGCAGGAAGAATTTCAATCCATCATGAAGAACACGGTTTGGAAAATCATTCCTAGACCTAGTGACAAATCGGTTGTCGCATCTAAATGGATCTATAAGATCAAACATGTTGTTGATGTAAGTATGGACAAGTACAAAGCAAGATTCGTTGCAAGGGGTTTCTCTCAAAAGGAAGGCATTGATTATGAAGAAACCTTTGCACCCACAGCAAGGTACACCACCATTAGATCGTTGGTTTCAGTGGTTGCTACAATAGGGTGGAATATCCATCAAATGGATGTGAAGACTACATTTCTGAATGGGACCATTGATGAGGAAGTGTACATCGAACAACCCGAAGGCTTTGAAGCTAATAGCATGGACTCTCATGTTTGCAAACTTAAGAAGGCCCTATATGGTTTGAAGCAAGCACCTAGGGCATGGTATGCAAGGATGGATGCATATCTACTTAGAATTGGGTTCGTGAAGAGTTTCGTTGATCTGAATCTCTACATCAAGGTCGTGAATGATGAGCCCATCATTATTCTACTATATGAGAATGATCTATTCATCACAAGTGTGGAGCGAAGATTCAAGAATGCGAGAAGATGTTGGCAGTTGAATTTGAAATGAAGAATCTAGGACTGATGCATTATTTCCTAGGTTTAGAAGTATGGCAGAGACCTAGGAAGATATATTTGGGGCAAGGAAAGTACATCATCAAGTTGTTGTAGAAATTCGGGATGATGGATTTCACGCTGATGACTACTCCTATGATCACCAATCTCAAGAAGTTGAGGGACTCGAACTCTAGTCTCGTGGATCCTACCTCCTATCATCAGTTGGTGGGTTCCCTAATGTATCTAGTAAATACTAGGCCAGATATATGTTTTGCAGTAAACATTCTTAGTCAGTTTCAATTGGAGCCCTGTCATGATCACTGAGTAGCTGCTAAACATATACTAAGGTATCTTCATGGCACTATATATCACTGCCTAAAGTATGATAGTAAAGAAGTCAAGCTAATTGGCTTCACAGACTCTGATTGGTGTGGGAGTGAGACCGATGGAAGGAGCACTACCGGAGGATCTTTTAGTCTGGGATTCCTTACAATCTCATGGATGAGTAGAAAGCAAGATCCCATTGCTTTAAGTAGTGCTAAGGCAGAATATGTGGTTGCATGTGAAGTAGGAATGGAGGTTGTTTGGTTAAGAAAGCTTATGATGTTAGGATATTCCGACACATAGGAAATAGTTAAGTATAACTTGGTCTAGTGTAGAGTTAGGTAAAGTGTGCTTTTTTACTATGCACTTTTGTAACGTACAATCTGACGGTCACGATATGTAGTGATCCGACGATTCATTCTCTCTTCAGTATTACCGACACTTGATTTGTGGCTTAACACCCAATTGGTCCATGATCTCTATTTAAAGAGCATGGAGAGTCATTTGTAGGGAACCGTTCATGAGAGAAGTTTATGTAAATTTTCATTCTTTTATTCATAAATTGCCTGAAGTGGTCGCATTGGCTTAGGCTGTGGACTGTATCCCTCTTTGAGGGTTTTAAGCACGTCAAGAATACTGGTGTACTAATTTGTGATATGTTTATGAGCAGTGTCCTTTGGTGTTCTGTCTAAGGAACTTACCCTATAAATTGCTACATGGTATCAGAGCAATTTGAGGGCCGCATCCATTGGTGATCCAAATCTAAAGCCAGTAGAACTGCATCTGACTGTCGTTTCCTAAATCTACTGTTTCTGACTGCTTTCGGGCCAAGAGCACTGCTCTATTGTGTTAGGAGCATCTGTTCCAGTGAAGAACCCATTTCATTTCACGCAAAAAGGTTTCCGGTAGCCCTAGCTACATCATTTTTAAGATCTGGAGGCATACAATGTTTATTTGTAGTTTTTTGTTATTTTCTCTCTGTTTATTTCGGTTTATTTATCTCTTTTTTTTTATTATCGGATCTATACCTTTCATTTTTGCGTATGCTCTTTGCCCCGTGACTTTGTGCGATCTGGGCAAATTAGAAACAGAAAGGAAGGCTTTTTCTCATGCGTATGCTCTTTTCCGCCGCACCTTAGTGTGATATCGGAAAATCAGAAACATTGAGGAAAATTTTTAGTTTCCAGGTAAAGCTAACTTCAAACCATAAGGTTTTTTTTTGTATGTTCGTGTTGAGTTTTGTGGTTTTTATTCTGTAGGCAAAAAATGAGCTTTCTCAAGTAAGCACGCACCCCAAAGCTTCAGTGACTAAAAAAAAACCCCCTTCCTCTTCCAAAAATTACTAACCTTTTAAACTAGCTCACTTGGTCCAAAGTTACTTTATGAGAATAGATGTCTTGGGTTCAAGTCTTTCTTTTTGTTGAGTTACTTTTTCAAAAAACACATGTAGCTTATGTTTTAAAGTTACTTTACGTAAAAGTGTTCTCACCCATTATAAAAAGTGAGTCACTTATAATTCTAAAGTCTCTTTATCTTTTATTTAAGTTACAATTTAGTGGGTAGCTCATAAAGTTCCATTGTAAAAGTGACTTTCAACTTATTTATAAAAGTGAGTCACATAAATAATAAAAACAAATAATAATAATAATAAAATAAAAAATTAAAAGTGAGCTAATTAGATTTATGTTTGGAAAGGGGGGAGGGGGGATTTTTTTTTAATATAACATTATCATTCATTTCCGCACATTCACACACTTCGTCGACATCTTCAACAACTTTTCTTCAAAAAGCCATAGCTACTTCATCCGAAAGCCATTTTCAGAGCCAATTTTTTTTAATCAGCCTAATTTTTCGGTATCTTTCCATTGGAACACTTAGTTTCAGCATCTAGAGCTTCAGTTTCTGTTAAAATGAAAAGTCCATGCCAAGTTATTCTTGACAACACCAACTACTTCCAATGGTGGTCTTACATTGTGGATTTACTTAAAAGTAAAGGTCTTTACAGAATAGTCTTAGGCCAAGAAACCAAATCTCAAGATGAAAATAAGGCAGCGAAATGGGAAAATAAGCAAGATCAAGCACGTGAGTTGATAGGGATGTCTATTTCTCAAGACCTTAGATTCCATATCGCAGAACTTGATACTCCTAATGAAGCAATGAAACAGCTCACTAAAGTTTTTGGAATTAAAAATGAAATTAGAGCCCATCAACTCGAAAATGAGTTGTTTACGTTGGACCCCAATATTTTTCTTCCATTGAAGATTTTTTGTCCAAGTTCAAGACCCTTAGACTTCTCTTGGAAGGTGTTAAGGTTAAGAAAGAAGATGGTAGCCTTATCTATTCCATTCTTACTAAGTTGGGACCAGCTTACTCTATGTTTGTTTCCACCTTCCATTCTACTAGAGAAGCCTTTATTTCTCAAGGACAAGACTACAAGTCCGCCTCTTTTGATGTCTTTTGTGATTCTTTAATAAGAGAACAATAAAATCTCTTATATCTTGGTCTTCTTAATCTTGGAAACTCTTCTATGAAAGCCTTAACCGCCCAACAGCAACCAAATTCAAAGAATCCTAAGAAGCAGTATCCTAAAAAAAATGGTCATAAACCAAACAAGGGCCTTAAGCAATTTCAGCCTCAAAATGAAAAATCATTTCAACAAAATGATGAGACAAATAAAAACAAAGGGAAGAAGATTGATAGACATTGCCACTTTTGTAATCGAGATGGCCACTTAGAATCCAAATGCTTTAAAAAGATGGAAGCCTTGGAAGCAGCAATGAAGAATCATAACATCCATTTGGAGCACTCTTCAACTTCATCTTCAGGAATAGCACTTTCTGCATGCGGTTGTCAAGCATCTCGGTCTAGTTATGCACTAAATGTATCTTCTTCTTCTCA
>APFE030795056.1:235010-272463 GCA_000404065.3 Pinus taeda
GACTGAAGCTAAGACGACCAGTGGCAATATCTATTAGTCTATAGGCCTTGTGATGATCACTGTACCCTGTCATCATGAGTTTCTGGCTTTTGGAATCCAAATTAGAGCGCTTAGCAGCTGGAATCCAAACATATGCAATTGAGCCAAAAACTTTGAGGTGACTGATCTTCGGCTTACGGCCAGACCAAACCTCTTCGGGAGTCTTCCCTTTAACAGCCTGAGTAGGTGATCGATTAAGAAGATAAACAGCAGTAAAGACTGCTTCAGCCCAGAATTTGTTTGGAACATTCTTGTGTTGTAACATGGAGCGAGCCATTTCAACAACCGTGCGATTGCGGCGTTCAACAACACTGTTCTGCTGAGGAGTGTACGGAGTAGTGAACTAGCGTTTTATACCATGAGTATCACAGAAGTTGGAAAAAGCAGAAGAACAAAATTCCCCCCGTTATCTGTCCTAAGAGTCATGATATTACAGCCAGACTCTTTTTCAACTAAGGTTTTAAACTTCTGAAAGATACTAAATGCATCAGATTTATATTTGAGAAAATATACCCACATTTTTCTACTGAAATCATCGACAATAAGCAAAAAATATTTGCAAGCAGTGATAGAAGATGTATTCATAGGACCACAAATATCAACATGAATTAACTGGAGTACCTTAGATGCGCACCAAGATTCTCCATTCGTGAATGAAGACCGATGTTGTTTGCCAGATTGACAAGCGCCGCATACGCCCAACTGCTGAGTCTGAATGTCAGGTAATCCTGACACAAGTCCATCCCGAGAAAGCTGAGAGAGATACTACATGTTGAGGTGCCCATATCGCTGATGCCATAAAGTGCTGATGGGAGAAACACGAGCTGCTAGAGCCACTTCTGGAAAGTCACCAGTGTCAAGAAGCATGTGTAAACCATGATCTTCTAGGCCAACAGCAACTGTAAGACTAGTCTCCCTGTCGATAATAGAGCATTTGTGTGCACTGAATACTACATCAAGTTGAGGAGAGTTCCTCATAATCTGACTGACAGACAGCAGATTAATTTCCATCCCAGGAACATAGTACACATTCAGGAAGATGAGTGTGCGTCCACCAGACTGGATTTGAACTGTACCTCTGCCATCTACTGTGTATTTTTCACCTCCGCCAAATACCACGGAATCACTGAAAGGTGAGAAGTCAATAAACCAGTCACGCCTGTGAGAGAAATGGCGTGATGCACCAGAGTCAATGTACCAGGCAGATGATGGAATATGATCTGAAGACCTTTTAGCCATAAAAGCATAAAAGGCAGAATCTGTCTGCTCGAAATGTTCTGCTACATTTGCTGTCTGATGAATTCCTCCCTGTTTCTTCTGTTCAGAAGCAATTCTCTGTCGGCAATCTTTCTTCATGTGGCCGAACTTGTGACAGTAGTTACACTGCACATTTTTCTTCCTAGCAGGATCAAAAGGCTGAGAAGAACCGTTCTGCTGAAAGGACTGAGATGACTGATATTTGGCAGCAAAAGCATTTTCTAAGGAGGCTGATGCTACACCACTACCGAATTGTTGTTTCCAACTATCCTGCTACATGAGTTTGGTGCATAACTCTGGAAACTTTAGATCAACATTAGTGGCAGTAATGTTTAGTGTTTCTATGAAGTGCTCATAAGATTGTTGTAGACTTTTCAGAGTGATGACTACCATATCTTCTTCCTCCATGGTGCGACCAATGGCTTCGAGCTGATCTCGAATGTCTTTAATCTTGTTGAGATGTTCCTGTAAAGACATATGTTCGTCCATCATGATGGAGAACAACTGATTTTTGAGAAAGAAAGCTCTGCTCTTGTCGGATGTCTCGTGTAGTTCCTTCAACTATTGCCAGATCTCAGCAGCTATCTTGCCAGAAGGAATCTGTGGTAACTGATCATCAGTGACAGAGAGCTTGAGGAGCATAACTGCCTCTCGATTTCGATCATCAAACTTATCTTGATCGGTGCCAGCTGTACCAGGACGGAGCTCTTTGTTGAGAACGAGCTGGTCAAGACGCCTATATTCAAAAATGGTCAACATTCTCTGTTTCCAGATGTTATAGTTTGTGCCATTAAAGCGTTGACTACCTTCCAGCATTAGATTGGTTAGTGAAGCCATCTGTTTGTTTCCCAAGAAAGTAATAATGAGATCTGACTGATTTGAACAGAATCTGACAGATGCTGGTAAATATAAAAAAAAAAAACCCGAAATTGTTCTTTTAGAAAGAAATACCAAATGATGCTTCTACCACACAGGATCGAACTTGAGAAGCACAGTTTTACTTGAAATAATCACTGAAAAATTTCTGAGTTTGTGCTACCACTTCTGAATAATGGCCACAAAACTAATATCTCATTGTTTGATAGCTGCCCAACTGTACGTTTTTTTTTTTTTTTTTTTTTGCACTATAAAGAAATACTACTATACACCATAAAAATCTGGAAATGAGGCTCGGCCTAAATACCCAGATTTCTGAAAGTGGCTCTCTTACTGCTGGAAACTGATCCGGGTGTAATGAGAACGACTCAACCAATAAATAAACCACAGTGTAATGGCACTAACCTTGGTATCCATGATGGATTTTGTGGCGGCTCCGTTGACCTTTGCCGTAGAGAAAATGTACGGCAGTATACGCAGTCCCAACGATGCTGTCACGCGGGTGACCCTGGTATCTTATACGGATTAAGGATAAAGTATACGCAGTTGGAATATATACTCACGTTACGTATATATCACAAATAGCGATCCACTGTATACGGGTCACCGTAACAGAGCGACGTTACGTATATATCACAAATATCGATCCACTGTATACGTGTTACTGTAACAGAGCAACGTTACGTATATATCACAAATAGCGACAGCAATGAAATAATTCGGGTTTCTCTGATATCGAAGAGTCACGGGTAACAGTTTCAAATTGGTTATTGCCGCCGTCGTTTTACCAAGTCCGAGCCCAGATGCTTACAGGCCTCGTGAATTCAAATGCACGCAAATGCACGCCTCCTCCGCCTCATACAAAAACAGTGCCAAAGAAGCCTTGAAGACCGAGAGAAAGAGCGCTACGAGAACGAGAGCTCCACTGTGTGCCAAAGAAGCCTTGAAGACCGAGAGAAACAATGCCACGATCTCACAGACGATAGCAGCACCAGCGTCAGCGATCTCAAATGGCGCGTCCACAACTTAATCCGCAGCTTCGGGAGGCTTCGAAGGGGTTTTCACCGCAGCTCACAACAAAGAATTTCGATGGCAAATATGACAGAAATGGCGTACGTTGTGTGCAGATGCGCGAGTGGTTTGACTACCGGAATCACACTTTCATACCCTGGGCAAACTAAATTGATTCCAACATCGATACCAGCAAAACGGAAGTGGCGGAAAGCGTTGTGAGAGCTATGAGATCCCCAGCGCTACACAGATTGCAGCCACGAAAAAAAATTTAAACCAGCTGAAGAATTCTTTCGAAGGATCCACTTCTGTATCGAGATAGACGACTGTAAGCTTTTATCACAGTGAGCAGAGCCGAAGCTAAGACTCAGTGAAGGCTATCTGGCTTACAGAGGGCTCGACCTTAGAAAGGAATGACAGAAAGAACTCAAGAGATTAGAATGCAGAGAGAATAACTTCTCAATAAATCTCTTTTTCTGGCTCTAATACCATAAAACAGTGCGAAACACGCATATGGATTTCCAAATGAATTAATGAATTGATTGAGCAACAATACTCAATAATAATACAGAGATATTTACAAAGATAGAAACATCAATTTTCTATGTAAAGAATCAGTTTCATCTAAGAAACTGCTAAAAGAATAAAATTAGCAACAGCTAAAAGAATGAGCATTAAACTAAAATAGTATAATTCTAATAGATACCCATGTTTTGAGTAATTCCAGTTTTGGTAAATAACAGTTTAATTACCCACAATACAAGTTTTACTGGAATTAACTACCCGTGTTAATTTTGATGCATGTAATCTTGTATAAGTCGATAGAATTCGACGGGATTAAGGTTGGGGCTTTGAGTTATGTTCTGTTTTGCTATGTTTCGTTCTATGTTGTCATGTTTTGTTGCTCTGATCCTCTTTGTGTGTTGGTCAATTAGTCAACTAATTAGCGAGATGATTGGCTGGTAACTCTATAAATATGTAACAATGAACTAGTCTAGTGAGCTAAGAGGAACCCTGTAGTAAAGAGTTGATGTAATATGGTTGGCACCAATATTGGTAATAGAATGATATTTGGACTTTATATTTGTGGTATGTGGTTGAATGGTAATCACTTGTGTGTGTGGCATTTAATTGTGTTATTAAAGGTTGAATGAACATAATGTGTGGTTAAGACTAATTGGTGCACCCCTTTTCTTTTTAATTTTTGTTGTTGAGAATGGTTTGTGTTCGATATTAATAACTACAACAAGTGTTATATATGTAACCTTGGGATTGGACAAGATAGGATGATGGGCAAGGCGAATTCTCATTCCCCTTCAAGCTATAGAAACCTAGTTCTCCCAATCCCCCATAGGTGCCTCGGGTGAGACCTCGCCTATTCCACAGGTGTTGCCTCAAGGGTCATTACCCAGCGGGGATTTTGTTGAGCGCAGCACGCACAGTAACCTGGATCGAAACCAAAATAGTGCCAACAATCAACATGGTGGGGATATTCCTTGTGTTGGCATTTATACACAAGGAATTTTTCAGGGGTTACTAATAACTAAATATGATGGAAGGCACATTCCATGGGAGGCTATGTACTTTTTCAAGGGTTACTGATAACTAAAGATGATGGAAGGCACATTCCATGGGAGGCTATGGACTTTCTCAGGGGTTACTGATAACTAAAGATGATGGAAGGCACATTCCATGGGAGGCTATGGATACTTCCTATTTCAAAAGTCCATTTCAATGGGAATGGAGGGAGACTATGCATTGGTATCCCACTGAGTTGATATTTCCTGGGAGGACACTTCTAACCAGAGGCATAGCACAGCAGGAGCCATCGCATATTTGAGATGGCAAACTCCCAAATAAGCAATGGGAGCTGGGTGGATCACATCATCACATGGCAAAGCTTGACAGAAAGTCAAGGGTTCATTTGATGCAACCACGATTTCTCAGATTCAGTCGAAGAAGGATATCATGGGCAACAAAATCATATAAATCTTTTGATAGAATGGTACACACTATCGGATTTATGGAAAGTGGGATGACATTGTTACAAGTCTTTTATCCAAGAGACCAGCAGCATATAGAAATTGAGTATTCCACTTGGGATGGAGAATTTAGAGAACAAGTTTGCCACTAAGTTGAGGGATGGACACCTACAGAATGATGAGTATACTCTCAGTGACCAAGACAGCAAGATCTCCAATGTGCATTGGCAATATCTTTTCAGGTGGGATGGCATTGGTATGACACAATGTTGGATATAGTATGAAGAGTATGCTCTCCATTTGGTGTATTGGGTTCCAAGGATAGGTGATTAGCACAACAGTGACACCCCCACTGGCACATGAGGAGATATGCCCTTCAAATTCACCAAGGATGATTCTAAGGGATGGTTCACACTACAGTGGACCCACTTATGGCCGAATGATACAGTGGTATATTTGGGACCCAAGTATCAAAGGATTTATTGATGGTTGGATAGTATAGTGGTATGGAGTGACACAGTGGCACATTTAGGACCCAGGTATTGATATGCAAGTTATAGCATTACTTGAGGACAAGCAATCTCAAGGAGGGGGGACTGTCGTGTCCCTTTTCTGAGTGATCACTGTCAAGAAACAATTGATTTAATTAGAATAAAAAAGTGGTCTGGAGAACATGGGGGAACTTTATAAAGTCACACTACTTGCCCATGGTATTGGTACCCATGGTATTAGCACCCATGGAATACTTGCCCATGGCATTCGTATCCACGGAAGACTTATCCATGGTATTGGGATGGCTAGAGATTATAAAAGGGAGCACAAGATCATTCTTTAGGCATGTGTGGATATCTAATGGATTGTTTACTTTGGCACTTGGAGCTTGTTTGAGGGTTTATAACCTTGAGCGTGATCCTCTTCGGTGGAGCAATTACCCACCCTAGTTGATTAAAATAACTAGTCTCTGGTGGTGAAAGACTCCACCCTAGCTAGTCTTGAAGGACGAACCATCCAGGTTCCTCATTGGGCATCAACGAATTCATTATAGAGGTCATTGTCAACCATTTATATCTTCAGCCATTTGTGCTATCTTGTTGTTGGCTCAACAAGTTCTCAACTTCTCATGTATATTCAGATTCATGTTTAATATAATAAGACTGAGTTTGTTGCTTGTGCTTACTATCAAACAAGGGTTTCGTGTTAAATTGTATGCAATGTGTTTGACAAAATGTCCTTACATTAATAATTAACAGAAAATCATTGGCAGTCTCATTTTTGCATAGTGTTTGTTAAAAATGCCTCGATAGTAATTGTGATGATTATTGTGATATCTAGTTTGGGACATTACAAACTGGCTGAATTGATTTCTTGGAGAAATTGTCCTTGACATTCCCTTCACTCAATATCAATGGCTTGGAAACAAACTTCCTCAAGATTAGTTGGATTAAACATAAAATTAATATGTCCCAAATAGCTATGCAATCCACCAAAATACTTCAAAAGAATTTCTTGTGTATAAAGAGAAATGCCCAATGTCAATACCCTCTTTCTAAACTCTTGAAGTATAATCTTGCACATTTTGTCCTTTATTTTGCCTTAAATTCTGCCAATCCATTGTTGCTTGTTGCATATACCCTAAAGGATAAAATTGCTTCTTTAACACGGCTATGAATTCATACCAAGAAAATATAATTTTAATATCCCTTACTCTCCAAACAGATCAGTGTTGTGCCTCCCAGTTGGAGAGTAGCTAGCTAGACTTTTGTTTATCTGTCTAGAATGTTTTGAACCCTGTGATATACTTCAATTTGTTGAATCCAATGATTCAATTTTTCTGCATTAAGCTCTCCATCATACATTAACAAATCAAATTTCACATCTAATTTCAACCAAGACACGCAATTTAGAATCAGCTTTCATCGCTGTCTTTTATATGGAATTGGTGATGAACTTGAACTTGAAGGAGATGACGGGGATGGAGGAGTTTTAGGAGGGTCAATACCACCTCCTTCTCCTTTACCTTGACTTGGGCCTGCGTATTCCATAAATAATTCTTCTACCATGGTTTTCCTCTCCAAAAAGGCTTGCTGAAAGCCTGAAGCATCGCTTCAAATTCAAAGGGATTTTCTTCCCTTTAAGATTCAATTGCTCACTTATGGAAAGCGCATCGCAAACCAATCTCAAGGTACCCATTACGGGGGTGTATGACCCCAGCAAATAACATAACCAAATATATCATTAATTTATGACAAATTATAAGCTTGCAACTAAGTAGATCGTTAAATTAAATTGTGAACTCATATCTAGGCAGCACATTATATTAAATTAACAAAGTCATAATACACAGCTAAAAACAGAAGACCACTACCTGAAACCTAATACAACTAATGAGCTTATAAACAAAATAGCCAAAGATAACAAGGCACACAATATTCCCCTCGGCTTCTATGACAGAAGATATAACCAAACTGAAAACCTTGAGAATGAAGAGACAATAAACTTAACGAGTGTACCAATAACAATGCATGCTAGGAACAACCACTCGAGAAGATGCATTGGATGCAACATGAATTTGTTGTCGCCAGAGTGACTACAGTTGTGCATTATATAGAAAGTGCATATATAGGCTTGCATAAATTCGCCGGAATGGGCCCAAGAGATTCTTTAGAGCGGATTAGAACACATATACAGAGAATAGAATCTTAGATTATTTTTAATTTCATGGATGTTAAAATATTATTTCATTTCATTTTAGTAGTCAATCTTCAATCTTTTATAATACAGAGTAACCCGTCAGGACAAACCACGATTATGCTTTCCCAGGGAGTTATTTCAAAAACAACACGAGTTTAGACCGTTTTCGTAGGTTACATTGTTATAAGTTAGCATTTCAAAATGGGATAGAAGCCTTTTCCTGCTAAGGGGGTAAGGACACTGAAAATTTAATTATGTTATGAGAAAATGAAACTGGTTGGAATTACCAATCCACAGAGAAGCCTGCAGTAGAAAGGCCCGCAGGGCCCGTCGTGAGTTCCTTCTGACTTTGCAGCAATGCAAACGCAGGTGCAGATGCATATGAAATTCTTCGTTTCTCGGCCTCCTGGTAGTCGCCTTCTCCATTAGACCCCCCGAGCCTGAGTTCGACCACCTTACCACCACTGCCTTCTTCGGCAACAGGAATAAGAGCATTCTCTGAAACAGGCTGAGATTGAGGGGAAGAAGTAGCATGGGAGCTCTGGAAAAAGGCAATGCGAAGACGATTTCCACTGCCCCAACATACACTAATACGCGCAGGCGGATTGGGATATCCGTGGTTTAGTCTGTACATAGTGGGTTCCCGCCCTTCCTGAGAAAACCCACATGAGCTCTGCACTGCTGAATCTGAAGGACGCCCCGGCATTTTTTACTTTTATCTTCCCGTTTCCTTTCCAACCTGATTTTGATTCGTTCTGTTTCTTCTGAAGTCATATACATATAAGGTTTGGCCACTCCCCCCTCAGCTCCGGGTTTTTCAATCACTTCAGTGCGACCACCCTGTGATTCCCTTTAAATTTTACGGCGATAATCTTCTCCCTGGTAAAAGAGTGTAGATCCAGACCCCAGTTACACCAACGTGGTTTATGGTTTTATTGTGGTTTTAATGTTAAGGAACTCACGCTAACATATTACATTTTAAAATGAAATTTAAAATGTTTTTCGTTTTAAAATATAAAAATATACACTTTTTCTTCCGAGGTTTTTAAGTATTTTCTATTAGCCTATCTCTTTAATAGTTTTATGGCTGAAAAAGACAATGCTAAGGAACTCACGCTAACATATTACTATAATTATCCTTGAAAGCATCACATTCCAATATGAAATGTTTTCTTGATTCCCTGAGCAAAAATTACATACTTTAGTTTTCAGTTAATGCTTGGTTTGACGAGGAATGCAAAAAGGCAAGGAGAACGTGGAAAGAGCCAAACAAGGATAACATAAAGCTCAAAGCTTACAAGCAGTTATTAAGCAAGAAAAAGGTCGATTTCATGGTTTTAAAGAGGGGAGAACTAATCTTCCTTGGGAAAAATAATCCCAAATTATTTTGGAAGGAGCTCCAACCGAAAAATATACAAATTGGAAATAATATTACAGCTTCTAAATGGTTTGACTATGCAAGACAACTCTATGAACATGTTCCCAAGGTTGACCCTCCCCCTTTAGTCAACACTGATATTGAACTCTTCACGGTACAAGAGGTAGAGATGGGTATTAAGAAATTGGGTGTTGGAAAAGCAAAAGACTTAGCTGAACTCCAAGCAGAATATCTAAAGTGGGGCTCAAAGATTCTTGCACCTAACATTACAAAAATCTTCAACAACATCATACAAAAAGGGCTCCCCACAGATTGGACAACTAGTTTGGCAATACCTCTTTTCAAGACCTATGATGTTAATAATCCTTCCAATTATAGGACCATCATGATAAACCCTTTGTTTGCAAAGCTATTTGGAAGCATGCTAGAAAACAAAATTAGCAAGTGGGCAGAAAAAAAGAGATAAGTGTGCTAAAGGGCAAGCAGGTTTTAGACCTAAACATTCCACAGTTGATCATTGTATAACTTTAAGGCACATCATTGAAAAAGTTTGGGAGAAAAAGGAAGAAGTATTTTGTTGTTTTGTTTATTTTCGAAAAGCATTCGACTCGGTTCCTAGGGATAAGCTTTGGCACAAAATGGAGGAACTTGGGGTTCCTAAACATTTGAGAGTAGTTGTGCATAGGTTGTATGAAGAGGTGAAAGTCAAAATTAGAACTTCAGTAAGCATTTCTGAAAGTTTTAGAAGCAATATCGGAGCCAAGCAAGGTTGCTCATTGTCTCTTACCCTTTTTGGTTTATATATCAACAAGCTTGAGGCGTGGTTAAATTCACAAGGGGGTGATGGTATCTATTTGGGAAATTTTGTTATAAGGCTTTTATTGTATGCATATGACCTTATTTTGATTGCTAAATCAACTCTTGGTTTGCAAGAGCACTTACAATCCCTTGAGCATTTTTGTAGAAGTTTGGAGATGCAAGTCAATATCTTTTTTTTTCTCGGCAATACTAACTATTTTATATTAAAATGTACAGGAGAATTTTACAGCCATAGACGCTTGCAGCCCAGGGCCAACTGTGGCTCCATGGGCAGCATATATCGACACTTACAAAAGCCTCACAGGGCGACATTAACAAAAGACCTCGACATTGTCTGAAGACTGACACTGAGAGACTCTAGAAAATCTTTTTGACAGCCCACGCAGGGGCATTTCCTGAGCAGTCTTGTGGAGTATAGCTGCTAAAAACACTGCTGACAAAAACCAGTACATACAAAAAACAAGACAACCCTGGACCCGGGTTCGAAACTAACTGCTGCCCATCATTTGGGTTACCGCTAACCACGAGCACAATGCGACAGACATAGGAATACAGACAGGACACCAAACAAAGACTATCAATTAACCAAAACCCGACCTGAGAGAAAGTGTCGTGAGTGAGGAAGTCGTCGGACCGCCATCGCCTTCTGAAGCTATTCTTCAGGTATCTCCTCCTCGATTGGGCATCCCCAGAGATCTTCTGGACTAACCATCGGTGCATCGTTGGCCTTTTTCTGCGAGGAAGGCGATTCGGGGTCATGAGAGTGCGGGGGTGGCAGCGAGCACGCTGCTGCTGAAGAGCCTTCCCCCGTAGACGACTGTCCCAATAAACTTTTGCCCTTACCCTTTCCTGAGCGTTCCTCATCAATTGAAGGCCCTTCTGGTATGGGCTTCTCTCTGCCACTCTCAGAGTCTGCCTTCTCAACAGCCGAGGGCGACCCCTCTTCATCCTTTTCTGGAGTATTGGTGAAGAGTACCGAAATGTGCGCGTCGACGCCTGGAATTCCCCCTGAGCGACCCAGCGAGAAAATGACTGAGCCGAAGGCAGGTAGCCTAGGTTCCCTGGTCTCACCACTGCCCACCTGCACCGCTTGGCCTGGTTGAATTGGGGTGGCTCCTCTTCTACGGTGGCAATAGCAGCAACAACAGTGGTGGTGGGAGTCCCTCGCAGGAGGGCGGGAGGATGCTCCCCTTCCTGAGCTTCGGCGGCAGGGCATCCTTTCCCGCACCATGAAATCCACCAATTCTGCACTCCTTCGCCCAGCAAAACTATACCAGAAAGTTTGTTGCTCCCCAATTGGGTTGAAGCAGAGCCCGAGAGAGCCAGAACACAGGCTGAGAAGAGGTGTAAAGAGCCAGGCCTCTCTCCAACGCTCCACCTCCAACTCTCCGCTAGAATTCTCAGGTTGCTCAGCTTTTCCTTCACAACAGATCGTCGCCAAATCCAACCAACCCATCCATTTAACCTCATCGTCTTCTGTATTGAGGGGACTGTCATTGAATGCAGAACGCAGGGTCGCCTTTACCTCAAACCGCTCCATTAAGGATGCCTGCATCCTTACCCGCGTTGGAACTTCGACGGCTCGAGACATTTATGGCTTCTGCGCCATCACGTGGCAGCGCGTGCTTGCCATATGGCTCACCTCTTGCCCGACGTAGGTCACCCGCATCCGGGGGAGATGCA
Organism: Pinus taeda; assembly: GCA_000404065.3. Taxonomy (NCBI): domain Eukaryota; kingdom Viridiplantae; phylum Streptophyta; class Pinopsida; order Pinales; family Pinaceae; genus Pinus; species Pinus taeda. The sequence continues at coordinate 246,747 of APFE030795056.1, forward strand.
AGTCAATATCAGCAAAACGAAAGTAGTGGTTTTCTCTAAGAAAAGAAAACATAACCAGCATAAGCTCTACTTTGAAGGCAACATTCTGGAAGAAGTTGCAGATTACAAATACCTCGGAATTGACTTCAACAAAAATCTAAGTTGGAATGGTTGTAGAAAGAAAAGAACTTTTGGGGGTTGGAAGGCATTTTATGCTTTTCAAAATAGGTGTAGAGAGGCAGAGTTATGGGACTAGAAAATCACTCAAACTATTTTTGGGCTTCTAGTGATTCTGGTTATTCTCTATGGTTGTGAACAATGGGCCAGCAGTACATCCAACATGCACTGAAGACAAATTGAGAAAATTAAGAAGCATTTGATAGATTGTGCAAGAGCAAAAAAACTTGGATGCAGCGAAATAACAAACGGTTTAGTAAATGGGGTATTTGCTTGAATGCGTGTCCCATAAACAATAAAAAGATAAAAGATTTTGTTATGGAAAAGTTCCACAAGCGTAATTGGGATAAGCAGCTAGGAAAAAAGAAAAAGTACTATATTGAAGTGTTTAATCCCACTCATAGTCATCCACCAAAAGCATACATAGAGGCCAATATCTCTTGCAGTGCCAAAATTCTTATTGCTCAGTTAAGAACTAATTCGCATCAAATCTGTCATGGAACAGGGCACTAGAAAAAGACCAAAGGAAGTGTGGGAGGAAAGAGTATGCATTTTTTGTTCTTCCAAAAAAGTGGAAACAGAAAAACAATTCATTTTAGAATGTGAGACCTTCAAAGACAACGGAGAAAGTTATGCAGGTATGCTAGTAGCTAGCTCTTGGGATAATCTATTTAGCAAGGGGTTTGTCGAGAAGTTGGGAGAATTTATTTTGAAGCTTCACAGAAAAGGGTCGAATACATCAAGCAGATGAAGAAGCAATTTGTCCCAATAGGCTATTTTTAGCCTCGTGGACGTTAAAATAATTTCTTTCTTTCTTTTTTTCTTTCCTATTCTTCCCTAACTTCTTTAGATATTATTGAATTTAGGCTTCTGTGATCCATATCAATTTTTGAGAAAATTCTCCGGCGACCATCACATAGAGATACTTTTGTCGATGCGTTTCGAACCAACCAGTGTGGTTCATCATTAGGACAAGTTGAGTGAGCAGATCTCGCATGGATAATATCCAATGACCCAATTTTCTAGACAGGTAACGGCTAGAATGACAACAGCTAGATTTGACCGGGAAACGGCTAGTTTGACTTTGATAAGGGGTATAAACTTTATTTATTTAAATAAGTTAATTTAATATTCTTATTGAAATAAACGTAAATGGATCATTTTATAAATATATACTAGAATAAGGAAATTATAAAATAGATTAATTTGAAATTGTTATTATAAATATTAAAACTATTTAATTAAATTCTAATTAAAATAAATTAATTTAAAATTGTTAGAATAAATTAATTTAAAATTGTTAGATATTATTTAGTTATAAAAGTTAAAATTAGAGTAAGCTATATAAATAGTTCATTATATTCTAATTAAAATATACGTTAAATATATATTAAAATAAAATTAATTTTATATTCTTAGTCAAAGATTTAAAGAATTATGAGTGTTAGTTACATGTACAATAATTAATTACGGGTGAAAAAATAATATATTAAATTTTAAATTAATTAATTATAAATAGATTAATTTTAAATAATAAAATTTATAAATTAATAATAAAATTAAATTAAGTTCCAATTAAAAGTCCAAGAGGGCTTCTTTCTTTCTTCTTCTTCTTCTTTTTTAATATATAAATATTAGATATTTTCCACCCTCCAAGTTAATAAAAACTATAGCTCTTTAAAGAATATTAGCTCCATATACTTTAAAATTGTTAACAATAAATAAATAATTTAAAAAATAAAATAAAAGACCTGGAGCTCTTTAAGAGAATATTAGCTCCAATATATTTTAAAATTTGTTTAACAAGAAATAAATAATTTTAAAATAAAATAAAAAGACCCCCAAAAATAATAATTAATAATAATAAGATTGTGAAATAACACTTGGAATACAATAACCCTATGATTATAATGGTAAATATAGTATACAAAAAAGTTTGAAAAAAAAAAAAAAATCATTTCCAAAAAAATCTAGTTCTTATACCGTAAAGAAAAATACATTGAAAATATGTGTAGTGGCTAACTCAATAAGAATGTAAATGAGCTATGTTGAATTGAATAAACACTTGCTCTAATCAAGGTTAGCTTGATTCTTTGACCTATGTTATTGGTTAAAATCGTTCAATAAGGCCCTTCCAATCCCTCATATGCAGATGTAGCAAGGAAAAAACCAGCTGATACTTCCGACTCCACGGAGGAGGAAACCTATGAGCAGCCCACAAGAAAAGTCGACAGGAAATCCCGTAGAGAAGCAAGTGAAGAGGATGCAGAAAGGCTCAAAACCCAAGGAAGCCAGCCCACAATAGAGATGTCTATCGGGAGAAACTCCAAGAACAGGCCCCCTAAGGGAGGCTCCTACCCCACTCCTGGTAAATAATGTGCCTCGTCTCTTGGAACTGTAAAGGTCTAGGTAACCCCTCGAAAGCAGAAGCGGTCAAGGATCTTCTCAAAATAGAACCCTCAGACATTCTCATGCTCCAAGAGACTAAGATAGAGGGGAAAGCCCTCCTAGACATCAACAAGAAGAAATGGAAGAAAAGCACAGGAAGAGCAGTCAGCTCAAGAGGCTCATCTGGAGGGCTCGCAACTCTTTGGACAGAAGATCTCTTCCAGCTGAACAAATACCATGAGACCCAGCACTGGATCTTCACGGAACTAACGCATTGCACAAGTAAGTTAACCATCTCCCTCTTCAATCTTTATGTACCTGTCTTGTATTCTGAAAAGAGAGACTGTTGGAATTCCCTTTTTGAATTCCTAGAGCAACATTCCCCAAGCAATATCATTCTTGTTGGGGATCTAAACATCGTTTTAAAAACCAAAGAAAAAAGGGGAGGAACTAACAGTAGAGACCCCATGCTCCCCATGGTGGAAGACCTCATACAGCAGTGGGATCTTCTCGATTTCATTCTGGTCAAAGGGCTCTACACATGGTCCAACAACAGAGTGGGAGAGGATCACATTTCTGCTCATCTAGACTGATTCCTAGTCCAAGGAGCTTTGATTATGAACAAGAAGATTATTATAACCAAAATCCTGCCCAAATTGACCTCAAATCATAAACCAGTCCAGCTCATTCTGGAAGATGAAGAAGACCTTGGTCCAATCCCCTTTCGATTTAGCCCTCTTTGGACAGAAAGGGACGGTTTCATAGATATAGTGAAAACAACATGGGCCAAATCCATTACAGGGTCCTCTAGTTATGTGTGGGAACAAAAACTCAAAGCCACAAAGCAAGCCCTGAAGGAATGGATAAAGAAACCTGCCCCAAATCCAACCAACCAAAGAAAAGAAATTTTTCAGTCTTTAGAGGCTCTGCAAGTCGAAATGGAAAGCAGAGATATTACACCAATGCTGCTTGACAAAGAAGTAAAAATTCAATGTTCATCATTTTGATCTTTCCGAATGGAGGAAGAGTACTGGAGAATCAAATCTCGAAGTCTGTGGCTGAAGGTTGGCGACCAAAACACCTCCTTCTTCCATCGCCAATATCGAGCAAGACTCTCTAGAAACCATATCTCTGAAATAACAACAGCAGAGGGGCAAATCTGTAAAGGGTTCAGCCAGATAAAAGAGGCAGCTGAAAGACATTACAGACATCTCTACACCGCAGGTAACCAAGCCAACGAGGAGGAAACTACTGACTTCCTCTCCAACATTCCTCTCCTGGTTAGCCCTGAAGACAATTCCGCTCTCATTAATCCCATCATTGAAGAAGAAATCATTAAAGTCATCTGGAATATGGATTCGGATAAGGCCCCTGGGCCTGATGGATTCACTATACACTTTTATAAGACTTGCTGGGATATCATCAAAGCAGAGCTTTTAAAGACGATAAAAGGATTCATGAAAAAATCCAAGGTAGGAGGAGGAACTAATTCCACCTACCTCGCCCTTATTCCTAAAGAAACCAACCCTGAAACCTTCATTAGGTTCAGGCCAATATCGCTTTGTAACGCCTCCTATAAAATTTTGGCAAAGCTTCTAGCAAACAGGATCAAGCCACTGCTCAACAGGCTGATCTCTAGCAATCAAGGTGGCTTTGTAGAAGGCAGGCACATCCTGGATAATGTCATCCAAGTCCAGGAGATAATTCACTCAAGTAATCAGCGAAAAGAAAAAGGTATGCTAATAAAACTTGACATGGCCAATGCCTTTGACCGAGTCAATCGCTCCTTCCTTTACAAAGTCCTCCATTCCTTTGGCTTCTCCCCCCATTTTGTAAATCTCATCGCTACCTGTACACACAACCCCTGGATTTCCCCTCTTGTAAACGGCCGTCCTACCTCCTTTTTTCAAGCCCAAAGATGCCTTAGGAAAGGATGCCCGCTCTCTCCCTTCCTGTACATCCTAATGGAAGATTCCCTCAGTAGAAAGCTTTTAGCTGAAAAAGTTTCAGGCTCCCTCCCTGGCCTCAAACCCTCCAATACCTCTCCAGCTTAGAACCACGCTCTCTTTGCGGATGACTCTCTCCTCCTGGGAGGTGCCTCTGTTAGAATAGCCAAATCCTTTGACTCCGTCCTTAAATGCTACTGCAGGGTTTCGGGAGCCTCTATCAATGAAAGAAAAAGTGAAGTCTATGGTTGGAACATTGGGCAGCAAGAGCTCACAAGTATCTCTAACCTTCTTGGCTTTAACGGACATGCCCATTGGGAGAAGATAAAATATCTTGGCCTCCCCATCACAAATGGCTCCAATAAGAGGTCGTTGTGGTCTGAAATCATCAGCAAAATTAAAACAAAAATTACAGCCTGGGGAGGATATTGGCTCACAAAAGGAGGCAAGGCCATCCTGATCAAGTCTGTGCTATTTGCACTCCCAATTTATCAAGTAGCCTTCCTACTTGCCCCAAAAAGTGTGATGGATCAAATCTCCAAATTCCTCTGTGACTTCCTCTGGCAGTGGGGGAAAGGAAATCAAAATAAATTTCATCTAGTGAAATGGGATGTGGTCAAATGTTCAATTTCTGAGGGAGGATTACAAATTCGCGATCTTGCATTAGTCAACCTGGCGTTGGGAGGCAAAATCATGTGGAAGCTATTCAAAGACCCCAAGCATCCTGTCTGCGATACCCTGAAATCTAAATACGCCCACAAGATGCCGCTCAGAAATCTACAGGCAGCTCAAACAAGAAACAACACTCAGATATGGAAATTATGCAGTAAAAGTCTGAATCTCTTCAAAGGCAAGGCATACAGGATTCTAGGGAACGACAAGCATACAAACTTGTGGCATGATAGAATAATGGACCGAGACCCCCTCGCGGAAATTGAAGAAATCGCAGAGCTAAAAAACTGACTAGAACGCGCAGGGATAAACATCGTTTACGAATTGTCCATTTGGGATTGTCATGACGATTAGCAAGGATGGGACTTTTTTGGAGTTTCAGATCGGCTAATCCAGCAAAAGTGCGCCCTGGAAGAAGCGGCCCCAGTGAACAGAAAAATGAAGGATAGCTGGGGATGGGAGCAATCTGGAAGCTACACAACAACAACAGCTTATAACGCCCTCCAGCCAATCAGGAATTGTAGCAAATCTCCGGATTTTTGAAAGAAAGTTTGGGAACCGCTAGCTCTTCCTAAAGTAAACTTCTTCTTTTGGATACTAGTCCACAACAAGCTGTTAACTGGAGACAACTTGATGAAAAAAAGCATCGATGGGCCGCATAGATGTGAGCTGTGTAGAAGCAGCTTAGAAACAGCCAAACACCTCTTCATGGAATGCAAGTTTGCCAAAGAAGTATGGGGACTCATTCTTCATGAGCTACAAATCACAGTCCCCCCGTTTAACTCTGTTGCTGATCTATTTGACTCATGGAATCAATGCTATCCCAACAAAATTCCCAGCAAATCCTTTTGGAGAAAAGTCTGGAACGCTATCCCCAAATTTGTATGCTGGCAGATCTGGTTGACTAGGAATGACCTGATATTCAATGAAAAGTTGCAAGCTCCTTTCTCGGCAGCGGTAAAGGCCAAATCCTTCCTTTCGAAAGCAGCCCAACAACAATATTTTTTAGATGACTCTTTGCTTCTCCCTGAAGAAGAGAGGTGGTTGGGCCCACTCTCCCCCTACCCTCGGAAGCAGCTATTAGCCCCTCATGCAGTGAATCCGGAATGGCGCAAAAGAGATTCCGAAGCCACCATTCAAGAATGGCGGCGAAAACAAAAAATAACCACGATTTTATTCGATGGAGCCTCCAAAGGCAATCCTGGGATAGCAGGAGCTGGAGGGGTCATCTATGCTCCGGACGGATCAAGAAGGGACAACTTTTGTTGGGGCATCGAGCAGAAAACCAACAATCAAGCAGAGATCCAAGGACTTGTCAAAGCTTGTCAAATAGTCAGAGACAGAGGAGACAAAGAATTCCAAGCTTTTGGAGACTCATAGATCTTAATAAGAAATTTAAACACGGGCAAATTGTTCAACAACGCAAGTCTCAACAAAACTCTAAACAAATTAAACAGAGTCCTCCTCGACTTCGACTCCTACAAATTCCTCCATATCCTCAGAAACTTGAACAGAGAAGCAGATCTGATGGCGAACAAAGGCTGCACTCTTGGGAAAGGACAACTCCTCATAAATGACGAAAGCTCATTCCATCCCTGTAATCCATGAGGAACCTGCATATTGTAACAGCACAAGAAGCAGAAACAGAAGCAATGTAATGATCGCTGCCATGGCGTAAGCCCAATCTTTTCTCCAAATAAATAAATCATACCCGTTTCAGTTAAAAAAAAAAATCGTTCAATAAGATTTGGGATTCCATAAGAGTTCAATTTTTTTTTTTGGAGTTTGATCAGTTTAGATTAAATTAATAAGTATTTAATTTTTTTTGGCATTTAATTTGTTTAATGTTTAGATTAAGTTCAAAATTTATATTATAACAGAAAGCTATTGAAATTCAAAAACAAAAATTATAAAATTATAAATATAATATATTAATATTTTAATTATTATTTAAAAAATATATATATATTAAATAATGTGACCATAAATAAAAGAAATCATAAAATCATTCTCTCAAAGTATTGTGAACCGTGTAAAAGTTAAAACTTACCAAAAAAACAAATTGAAGAAAATAAAATTTAATATTTTTATATATTTCATATTAAAGACATTTTTAAAGTATCTCTAATATTGATGGGAAAATATGGTAACATCAAAACTGATAAAAAAGGTAACCCTATGATATTGATAGGAAAAGAAAATATGGTATGCATACAAAGAAGTTTAGGAACTTGTTAAAAAAAAATATCATTTCCAAAAAAATCCTCCAAATTTTTGATATGTTGTTAGCCAACTAAGGGAGAATGTATTTGATATGTTATTAGCCAACTAAGAGAGAACGTGAATGAGTTAGGTTGATGGAATAAACCCCTGCTTCGAATTAGCGCTCGATTTTCTGTGCCTTATATTATTGGTTCAAAAATTATTTGCTTTGTGTTTAACTAGATGTGGGATTCAATAAGCGTTCAAGTTTTCTAGCATTTAATTTGCTTTGATTCCAATTTGTATGATGTTTGGTTTGACTTATTTGGGGTTTAAGATTTTTTGAAAAATTGTGTTATGATTAAAAGTCCTGAGCGTTTGGGATTTATAAGGGAAGTTTTTCAAGAATGCAAAAAAATCAAGATAATGTTAACTTTTCTTTTCTTCAAAACATTTATTTTCTCAAACGATTTCAAATTTATATTTAAATATGAATTTGGTAACTATAATATTTATATGAATAATAATAAATGAAAATTATATTTAGGTATATGTTTAAAATGTTTAAGTAAATTTCAATTACTATAATACAATCAAAATTTAACTCATTTATTGGTTGTCAAATTTAAAATAAATCATTAAAAATATGAAATAATTAATATATATATATATATATATATATATATATATATATATAAAGAGAATTTATGGAGGAATTGGTAATTTTTGAAAAATCTGTTGCTATTATTATACCAAATACAACTATTTCATAAATGTCAAAAAGCTAGGGAAACTAATTATTCACCAAACTATTCAAGCTAAAATACTTTAACATAACATAATTGTGAAAAATAACCATCCCTTTAAAACAAAAATAAATAAATACAAATCATAAAAATAACGAAATTATAATCCAAATTATAGGAAAAATTATAAATAATAATATTAAAAATATATAAAATTGTGCCCGCGAGGCATAGAGTAGATGGTGATGAGGTGCACTGTGATGTGAAGGTCACTCATTCAAAACTTCATGGGCAAAAATCCAACCATGTTAAGGGTTGGTGTGGTCGAGGCCAGATGCGATACCCAGGTGATTTTGACGAATTACATGGCCCTAGGTCGTAGTTTTTTGAGCCACAAGTTAAGCCTAAAGACAACTTGACATATACACACACATAATAATTAATGCTAAATTTAAATATTTTAATTAATATATAATATGGATAAAAAAAAATCCACTTTAAATAACTAAGCCATGTATATTGTATGTTTTTATATTAAAATTAAAATTTTATAATTTTATAATTTATTTAATAAACAATAATAATATTGTTATTTTCTTGGTTTAAATGTTTAGAAGTGATAGGAATCTATTTTTATTTCAGGGGAAGAAAGAAAGTTACTTTTGTTTAGGGATTAAGAATTTTGTTAAATAATCAGGCTAAAACACATACATTTCTTTGATGCCTTCATCCTATAACGAGTTTGAATATAAACAAATTGATTGCAGACTCCATAATGATCATTAAAGTGTTGGTTCATCAAGTAACCCTAAAAGACAACAACCTTGCCTTTATTGTTACTTGAATTAACAAAGTTGTTCACTCCATGACTAGGGTCTCTTTCCATGAAGTGTTAAGGGATCTTAACACTCAAATAAACCACATCCCAAATGGAGCATCCTCCCTAGACCAAGGGGTATTGGTCAAAAAGGGGAGGGTGGGGGGCATAGTTTTTTCCTCATCCCCTATTGTTCATGAATCATGGGAAATCGAATTTATGTAGCACTTCATTTATTAACCTTATGTCTTGGCACTCAATATCTTGTCTCCAAGTGTGTGTGAAGAATATCAAAGGACATATTGTAGCAGCCACAACAACCCTAAATTTTTTTCAGCAAGAGCCAAATCTTAGGGTCTCCTCATTCAAATCTTAAACATCTATATGTTCAAGCCCTTAAATTTATTCTTCATACCCTTAGGTGGGAAGGGAAGGGAAGTCCCTACCTCATAAAATTTAGGAAACTCTTTAATGCATTACATCTCGTCAATGTAGTGCATCGCATCCCAATAATGTATAACCCCTGCAATGGCGCATCGCAATCATGTAGTGCATCACGATGCGACTTTCTTAGTGTAGTCTCTCATCGCAATTCCTTTTGTGACAGCTCATTAAACGTGCATTTATTGTGCTCACACACGCTAAATGGCTATGTATATCCCCTATCCCAATTCATTTTCACCGTTGAGTTTGTTGCAAACTCCTTCCACTCTCTTGCACATCGTGATTCAATAGATCTTCTATGTCCTCTAGATCTACATCGCACCACTAGCCCTCATAACGTTCATGCCACGTGTAAGGTATGTTTTATACACTCTACCTTCACAATTATTTATGTCAATCATTTCTTAGCATTACGTTAATTTGTTGCGCCCATTCGACTACCTAACCCTTCCCCCTTTCACTACATATATAAACATAAGTAACCCATTATTGACCCCTTGGAACACTTAGTCATTTACCAGTTATCTATGTCTTCGCATTACCTAGCAACTTCTCTTCTTAGCCTTGTGACTCTACCCTACACAATGCTACTTTTATCATGTTTCATCCATTTGGTGCATCGCAAGTATATTCCGCATACTTCTTTTCTAGGTTTCACCACGATGTATCCTCCTTATGCACCCTATACTAGGGATTTGTGATGCACCATATCACAACTCCCTTTATCCTGAAACATATTTACTTTATAGCCTAACTCTTAGACTTACACAATGACATGTTCTACCTACTCAACTTACAATAAGAACATCTGATGTCACAAATGGTTGTATCACAATCTTCTCCTCGCCGCGTCATAACCCATCTTCTCAAATTAATTACCCTCCATGCAACACAGTGCATCCTACACCCTCAAACTACATTGTCTTCTTGCGTTGTGCCCTAAGTACTTATATTTTATAACATAGTTATCATGATGAGCATAGTACTTATGTCATGTTCAGTAGATCTATAGTTCTTTAGCATATCATTATCATCAAAAGACGTGGCTCTCCCAAAAAAGAGACATGGGAAAGAAATCGCAGAGGAAGTATAAGAGGAAAGCTATGTTTCTTTTGTTCCCACATATGCTAACACATCATGCTTCATTGAAAAATCTATGTCAATCACTTGTTTAGAGATATATCAATTATTAACTAGGAAAGAATATCCCGTTGAAGAAGAATATATCAATGTTTATCATAATGTTAAAAGGTCTTGGCTACACAAGTTGCATCCCATTCAACTAGGCTGAAATCCTAGCAACACCCATCTAGACCAAGGTAAAAGAAGTTCAAAATCCAATAGAAGGGAAACAACAATAGTTCTACATGGTAGCATATATACTTGATTATGTATGCACCAAGTTCGAATTTGAAGTGATGGGATGGAAGTGGAATTTCTCCCTAGACATTCAACCAGTACACATATACTGCAAATAATTGTGGAAAAACTAGTATGTGGCATCATTCACCAGCATAATCAAAGGTTTCATATCATCGTTATTTCACATCTTTCATTTACTATGATTCACCATGTATTTCAGATCACATCAAAGCAACATTACAATAAATAGTTGGTTGGTTCTCTCCACATACATCGCAGTATTTGGGACACATGCAAACCTCTACACCAACTTTCCTTAGTTGTCACCGACAAAGTAGTTTTACAGGAAGTTTCATATCAAGTAACCACGAAAATTGGCGGTATGTTAGCGTGGGTGAAGAAAGCACCATGGCATACTGCAAATAATTGTGGCAAATCTAGTATGTGGCATCATTCACCAGGATAATCAAAGATTTCATATCATCGTTATTTCAAATCTTTCATTTACTATGATTCACCATGTATTTCAGACCACATCAAAGCAACATTACAATAAATAGTTGGTTGGTTCTCTCCACATACATCGCAGTATTTGGGACACATGCAAACCTCTACATCAACTTTCCTTAGTTGTCACCGACAAAGTAGTTTTACAGGAAGTTTCATATCAAGTAACCACGAAAGTTGGCGGTATGTTAGCGTGGGTGAAGAAAGCACCCTGGCCCTCATATCCTTTCTATATTGGCACATATGGAGTAAAGAGTTACGGAGAAGTGCTAGCAAAAGTTTTTGACTTAAAACGCTTCAGATTCGAGGAATTTGACTTCCACAAATATGACCCAAGAGGCATAGTCACATCTCATTATTCAAAATGCAAATACAAGTGGCCTTAATTGTCACAAACCAAGGAGGATAAGGAGAAGATTAATAATTTATATAATGTAAAAACATGAATGGTTCTTAACCCAAATTGGTGTCAAACCCACAACATGAGAATCTTCCAAAGGGAAGGACACCAAAGATAAAAAGGTTGCCCATAAAAGAGAAAGAGAGGAGGAAGCAACCAAGAGAGAAAAATAAAATAAATTAAGGGAAAACTTGTGGTTGGAAAAGGAGAGGGAGAAGAAGGAAAAGGAAAAAGCATAGCAAAAAGCAAAAGAAGAAAAAGAATAGGCACAAAGGGAAGAAGAAGAGAAAATGAACTAGAAAGAAGAGTGGCTAGCAAAGGATAGATCATAAGAACAAGCTCAGTAAGAGGCACAACAAAAGGAGAAACAAGAAAAGGAAGCTCAGGATGTAGGCCATGACATGTTTCCCAGTATGGATGTTGATCCATCAACCTTAGTCTCAATGCCACTTACAGGAGGTTATCTATCAATCAGAGAAATGGGCATTATTATTGATGAGGAAAATCAAGTCATGGTCCTAACAAGCTTCTGATTTGACCGAAATACAAACAAAAATGTCCAAGAGAGACAAATATATATGGCTTGGGAACTGGCAAAGGTTATCTTTGTAACTACATAAAAGGACATAGTCTCTAACAACTTGGATAATCCGTTGGCCATAGCCTCAGCAAGATGAAAGGCTCCACAAAGAAAATCACGTCTTATTAGCCTTAAGCTCTTGTAACAGGGATTACCAAAATAGAGTGTTAAAATCAAATAGATCATTAGAAGACATTGCAAAGCAACTGTACCAAGAGCTTAGAACACTCCAAAATATGGTTGTTGTGCTTATATCAATTGAAAATGCATTTAAGGAAAAAGGCATGAAATTAAAGGAAACTTTAACAACCATCAATTTAATGCATGAATGGAGTATAAAATACCCAAATTCACATGAGACATTGACAAGGAAAGATGAATTGAGCAGAGAAAGAGATAAAGTATGAGTTAGGCTTGACATTCAAGCCTAGAAGAAGCGTGAAAAAGGACATGGCAAAAATTGTATGCACTTATCAACAACACCATAGCATGATGGAGCGATTGATCAAAGCCCATGGATTGGTCTCCATCGAAGAATAGGTACAGGTGAGGTCAGAATAGGAAATAGAATGTGAGATACAAGAGATGATGCATGCATAGAGACTAGAAATGGAACATGAGATACAAGAGACGATGCATGCATAGAGACTAGAAATGGAACATGAGATACAAGAGATGACACATGCATGGAGATTGGAAGTGGAATGTAAGGTATAAGAGATGACGCATGCATGGAGACTAGATATCACAGAAAAGGACATGAAACCAATTAAGGATACATTGGAACAACACCTAGTGGAGCTTATTGAATTGCACACCATGCTTCTATCATTTTTCCACCATATACAGGTCTGAAGATAGTGGTGCCCAATACCTACGAGTATGAATCTATCAATGAGAGGCTAACGTCAAAGAATATTTCGTCTATTATAATTGATTACAAGGTTTGGCACGCCCATGTGGCCCAAGGGTTGCAAATTCAAGTCTTAGCCTTGTCAATTTTTGAATTAATTTCATGGTTTTCTTTATTCATTATTAATTTCAATGTAAATATGTAAAATAAATTGAATTAGAAAATAAAGTAAATTTAAAATTAGACATGAGGGTAGGTGAAGAGTCATGGAAGGTGAAAAGTCAACTCACTTTCTATAAATATACCGTCTAGACCATAGCTAAAGGACTTTTAGCTTTTGGACTCTTAGAGCACTCTTGAAGGGAAGAAGCTTGTAACTACCTTAAAGATCGTCTTCCACCTTTTGCATTCCCACTATTAGGTTTCATGGAGATATTTTGTAACTTTTCATTGAATGTTTCAACATTAATATTAAAAAGTATTTTACGCCACAACAAGCATTTCTTCTCATGTGCTATCGAATGTTTAATACTTTTCTTTATTACTATTTGGCAGTGTGTGATTGTTACTCATTCGTTGAAGGTTAATTAACTATTTTGTTAACTCACAACTTCTATCTTTCTAAGAATTACTTGTTGATTTCTACATGTTTTCATGTCTTTTTTTTCTTTTCTTTTTTTGTAAAATGATGCTTTCTATTATCACAAAAAACATAATCACTTTGTTGTAGCAATTTTCCATATAAAGACTTAGACTTTGACAAACCATGGATTTGGAAAATTCAAACAAGGAGACTACCATAGATTTGACAAACCCAACAACATCTCTCGACTTGGGGACGGTCTTAAGAGTGACTCTTTTTTCCTCTCTTTCTTACAACCTTGGTCCAACTGATAGAAGGCAGATCAACCAAAGTAATTTGCAAATTATTGTTAAGATTCGAAGGAGATTCCTTGACGGATTCGAAAGAAGTTGATTCATGTGCACACTTCAAAATACTCGAAGAGGCATATTGAATTACCATCTTCTTGTTTGCACGTGGTACTGAGATCCCTGTTGAAACCCCATAAGGTCGGTGAGGAGTGACAATATGATCTTGATCCCCTATAATCATAACATTGTCAGCACCATTCTCCTATTGATCTGAAATGGAAGAAGTCTCATCATCCACAGGGGGCGGGCTACAAAGTTTCCAACTTTTAGATTTTGAAGATCTGAAGTGTCGTTTCTTGATGGAATTTGATTGAGGGCAATAATTTTGTAAATGTCCAATTTGGAGACAAATACATCACTATAATCCAATATTCTCATAATCCATAAGCTAGGTCCAATGATAATAACTGATTTTTAAATTTATTTGATATGGCATCCCTTTGCTAATGTCCATTTCAACACATATCCTTTTGTAGGTGTACAAACCACACTTCCCTCGAGAGGGATCTGTGGAAAGATAATGACCCAAAGAATTACTTATGCCCTAAAAAATTGAAAAGCACCAAATATGGGCAGCACAATTTGGAAGTCGAACCCGAATCGACATTTTGGTAATGACTATTGTAGAGGGATCAAATTTTGGAAACCAAGGAGTTATGGATAAACAAGCTTTACCCCAAAACCAAGGCCCGCCAATTAGGGCCTTTTGATAATCTTCTTGTTCAAAAAACAACACTATAATTTTTTTTTTTATAGTAGCAGATGACCTTACACTTCTTAGCCCACGCCATGTCAATCCACTTGTATAGATCCTTTGTACAAGGCCAAAAGCCATTGAAGTGGAAAATGAGGCTTGATTTGGTATAGAGCTAAAAGTATTTCTCTGGAGTTGGGTGTGAGATTTTAATCGAGGACACATCCTTTGACTCAAACGATAAATGGGCCCATACTACTATATATTCCACTTTGTAAGAGATTGTCATAAGTTTCATAGAATTCAGTTGGTCTTGCACCCAAATCCATCATACCCTTTCTCCAATTTCGTGCTGCCTTGACTCATTATCACCCACCCAACGAGTTGCTTTCAACATTGTCCTCACCCACTTTAGGACCACTTCCTCCACTGCTCCACTTAGAATGATCATCCAAGATGTTGTTGGAATGGGGAAGTCTTTCTTAATTGGTTTCCTGGAAGATACATTCCTCACCAAATTTACACCCAATTCAAACCCCTTGCTCTTACTTGCTCCAATAGGTGTTGTGACATTTAACATAAATGCACTTACAACACATTCTTCCCTCTACATCCCTATAGTTACTATGCATCCTCTTGAGGCACAACCACTTCTACATCTCCAAGAATAACTCTGTCATGTCAAATACATTATAGCTGATGAGAGGAGCTTTGTTGGGCCTAAACTACTTTCACACATAGACGACCACTTAAGGGAGGCATTCCCTTCGCATGGGAATATGATTTTCGGAAATCAGTATGTCATCCTAGTTGGTGATCTTGGGAAACTACCTCTTGTAAAATACATCCTCATGTATGTCAACACTTCACATGGTAATTCCCTTTGGCAAAGTTTTTACACAATCATCACACTATCTACCATCTTCTGTCAACGCGGGGTTGATCCTGCTCAAGTTGCATTTCGCCAACTACTTACAAATCCTAGGAAAGCAACACCTAGTGTGAAGGATTGGAACCTCCTCATGTCAAGAATAAACTCCTTTATGTCACTAGAAGAGCATAAAACATTTCACGTTTCACATTTCAATGCACCTATATCCAACCAACCAGTTTGTGGTGTTGCATAACAGACATATACTAAAAAAATTGAACATGTTAATTGCATGATGATACGCTGAGAAAAGGAACCACCATCCTCTTTCTACACAAGAAGATGAACACCTCGATGCAAAATTTCTTATTTACAGTGAACAACAGGTTTTCCTGATAAGTAACTTGTGGGTCAAATCAAGTCTTGTCAATGGAGCCCTTGGAAAATGTGTTTCCATTTTATGTGTGCCTAGATCAAAACCCCCTAACTTGCCATCATTTGTTTTTTTTTACTTCTTCTAATACAAAGGGCCGCCATGGGATGCCTTGAAACCGAATTATGTGCCACTCTCCCCAATAATTTGAAGTTCTTATAGGCAAGTATCCCTTAAATTCCATGGGGCTTGACAATACATAAATCACAGGGAATGACATTACGAAAGCCGACAGTGGACATTGGAAAGATAGACAAGAAAGGGTTGACATTCATAGCCATATCCAGAGTCAAAACCTTGTTAGGCCTCTGCATCTCTCCATTGTTTCCTTCTAGCCGCTACTCATGCATGCAAGGCAATGCTTACATCATACATAGGCAACAAGAGGAGTCCATCTTGAATTTAAAGTCTATACATCCAACTATAGTGTGATCGCCACATGCAGCACCTTCCTATCCCCTTTCAATAAGTATGATTTCCACTTGGTTTCCCCCCCCCCCCCCCACCCCACGCTTTTTAGCATCATTTATGTTTTTCTTTCCATCCACAATGTACGCAACCGCACCACCCCTATACTTACATTTTAGTGTGAGGAAACACACTTGTTTTGTTTTACACATAATTGCTTCAAATTTCACTTGCATTCTCAGTTTGGTTTTCCTTCTTCAAAGAAATAAAATCCTGCTCCTCTAAAATTACTATCATTGTATGACTTTTTACATTTCATCTTTTCTTATTCCTTTCCTTTAATTATACTAAACACATTGTGATTTCCACTTATGGCATTTAACTAATTAAAGAAATATTGTTTTTCCCCTTTCTTCAAACTATAAAGATGGATAAGAGACTACATGTCCCTACTATATGGATATTGTCATGAGATACATGGTCAACAAGTTGCTCTTCTTGACATATAGGCCATACACCTGCCTTGTCTAGTATTCCTTATCCGTTGTCTACAACTGAGTATTGACCTTTTGAGTAGGCTAAAGGCCTTCTTGCAACACCCTATACATGTTCACAAAAGAGATACAATAAGAATCCTTCGGTTGGATTGGTAGTCCCACCATTCTCATCTTGGCGTTGTCATAGATACCAACTAGTATTGTTATTTCCATTTCTCATTATATATGTGTATCTACTCGTTCAACAAAATTGCTTTAGATCCAATGTAAAACCCAATAAATGTTGTATGCTCCATTCCATCCATTTTTTGTAGGAGTGAATGTAATACTATGCAATTTTGTTCGCAACTCTTCCCTCAATGTCTTTTTGTTTCCTATATTTGCTTTGATATGTTTAATAAAAATAAATATGCTTGGAATATTTGTCTAATTTAATAATCAATGGAAAGCCCCAATTGGAAATAAATTTTAGCACTTTGACATATAATCACTTCTTCCACAATTCCATACTTGAATTTTGAATAGAAATAACATCTTTTGTTAAGAGAGTTTGTAGTTGCATTTATATATTGTACAATTTTGGAGTGAGCATGAGTGATAATTACCACGGATTTTAACTAACTCAATAATTCATAGAAACGAACTTTTGGTTGCTCCAATGTGGAGATAAATTTCAACAAATGAGCGAGTCGATTGAGATTGCAATCACAAACGTTCCTTCTTATTACCGTTGCTCTCATGATCACAGGATACAAATAATTATTGACATAATATATAAGATCATATCACGTATTTTGGAGAGATTCAAATAAAACTACGTATTAGAGGTGATCCATACACATCCATAGTCCCCATTCAAAATAACCAATTTATGAGCCAATTATAGGTTATCACCTCAGACAAATTTGTGCAATACATGTAAAATACCTTGGTTGAGGATGTGTTGAAATTTTTCCTGATGATTTGATAAACTTGCGAATGATTGTAGGCCAAGGCGAGGATTGGTCATTGCAACTCCATGTGGCATATTTTCATTTACTACAAGGTATGAAATTTTTGGCACGGGATTTGAAGGATCTCTTATTCCATAGTAAAATATATTTTAAGATGGATATTAAACCGAAAATTCAGAACCTTCTTATGACATACCGCGTAATTAGTGTTAAGCATAGGGTTGTTCAACATTAGGTATGTTATAGGTTGTCATCTTTTCTTATGGATATGTGTTGTCTTGATTGGCATAATTGCAGTGTTTACCTTGAGTGAATTTAGTTCAAGGGTTTCTTGGCATGTGTTACACAGGAAACTTTCAAACCAATGCTATTAAATTTACTCCATTTGGGGGAAGGCTAGAGCTTAGAATAAAATGTGAAGAGGTTATGGAGATTGTAGCAACTGATTTATGGCAACATTCATGTTTTCAATCACCATTTCCATCACAAAATTTGTAGCACTCTCTGATCTTTCCTACTAATGGTGTTGGCATGACACATAAAGTTGCCAAAATTGTGCTTCTTTGAAGGACTTTGACATAGGTAACCTAATAATAAAGGAATATGTAGAGAATTCTTTAAACATTTTATTTTCCAAAGTAATAAGCTTCAATAGATTTTAGTATTGCACATGGAAAGTTTGTGGGTATATTTTCCATGAAGGTCACCCCTAATGCCATGTCTCTAGTTTGCAGTATGATGATGCATTACCAATAACTCAGAGTGTGGGCTTGAAAGAATTATCAATTCACAAAAGTCTAGTTATATGGATCCTACTACCTATGTATCTTAGGTCAAATAGTCAATGTGCAGTCTGTATATAGGCCTTCAGTCAAGGCCTTCTGTTCATTTCTGGTAGATCCCATGCGATAAGAGTAAACAAGATCTTTAAAGTTCACTTTGGTAAATTTGGCCTTCAGCAAGGTCCTTTTGTTCATTTCAGCGAGATTTGACGGGATAAGAGTAAATAGAAACTTTAAAGTTCACATTGACATCTTTGGAAGACCAAAATTGTTCAGTGAGGCTATCATCCAAGGAGCCCTCTAATATAGTAAAATTCCCTTCAGTTATCCAAATCCAGGAATATAGAATGTCAATTCCCAAAATCCAATTAATTTTTTTATGATTTGCATTTTTCATAACTAGGAAAATTTATCACAAAACGTGGATTAACATGGAACTATAATCATGTCTAAAATTACTAGATAATTTTGTTAAATTTGTTATAGGAAAAAAGGTCAATTTTTACTATAGCATTTTCTTACTCTTATTCTTATGGTATCATATTTGTTAGCTTAGAAATATCCTTTTACTATAAAATCAACTTACATAAATTTTCTAGTGACGTAGATGCTGTAAAAATTTATGCCTTAAAAGGTCTGGGTAATATAATTTTTGCTCTCCCACCCAAAAATAATAAAAAGAAAATTTGGTGATGGGTCTTTTAGTGTAGTTTGGTATACATCAGAAACCACAAACTACATAGAGTTAATATTGCCAATGTGTTTGAGACTTAGTTCATTGGTAAAGTTGGCATATTATGGGCACATCGATGAGGGTTCCATTCTCATTGTGGCCTTCCTTATCATTATTGACATGAGTCTTAAAGGGGATAAGACCACATGAAACTCTTAGTGATTTTGGTGTAATAGAAGCCCCTCGTACCGAGCACACATAATCCTAAGGAAGTCCATTATTTGCAGCACAACCCTTGCAAAGGTGTTTGAAAACCTTAACATCCATTATGAAGAAGTTGAAAATGGAAAGGTAGTGGTGAATTTCTTCAAGCATGATAGAACCTAAGATATTGTGTTAATGGAAAAAGAAATTGTATTCATGGACAGACATGAGGTAAATAAGTTTTAATTCATTAGATATGTAGGTTTGTTTCATTTTGCCTGCTTGTGAGTTTTCAATTTAGTAGTCTCGACTCTCATACATCACAATAATTTTTATTGTGGGTTCACATTTTGATACATTATTACCTAGAAAAAATTGGCTTTTATGTCAAACTACCAAACAATTGAGATTGATGGGAGTCAAGACGCCAATTATTGCACTTAATTGGAAATGCTTTGCATTTTGACAAAGACCTATTCTTTGAGGCTGGTATGGATGATTTTCAGACAAACATATGTATTACCTATCCAACATATTCTCGAGGCCTAATTTTTCCTTTCGATGTTATGCATTTTTTGAGTTATTTTGGTTCCTAAATTTTCTTTCCCTTTGCAGCCTCTATCTAGCGACAAACTTGTGCAATTACTAGCTCATTATGGTGTTGAGAGTTGTGCTGGCAACAAAGGGGTTGAAAAGGTCATGCAACTTGATTGTATTAGACTCATGTCCTTGTGGGAAAATGCATAATAAGCCAAATAACAAAAAGACAATGAGTTTTCATATTTTCAGTGGAGCCATTTCTCCATTTTATTGAAATTGCTTCCAATTTTAGGACCTTTCTACATTGTATAGTATTGGACAAAGTCGAGATAATATAATTATATTTACTTACAATTTTGTAGACAATGCATGATAATGGTTTGTGGTAAAATATATATTCAAAAGGTACAAAAAAAACCAAAACATTATCGGTGTGCCCTTGCACCTTTTGGTGCAAATGCTAGTAAATAATAGCTTTAAAATGACTAGTTGTACTCCCTTGAAAGGAAATCATGTGATTAATTCAAACCAAGTAATCCCATTAGTCCTATTTTATACCAACAATTCATGGTTGAAGTTGTTATGTGTATTTGTATCTCTTTTTTTAGGTAGCTACTCAAACAAATGCCATAACAAAAATTAAAATTAAAATAAATAAATAAATTAAAATTAAAATTAAAAATAAAATAAAATAAAAGATAAAAATAAAATTTAAGGAACTTTTGGAATATAAAAAAGTTGCATGGAATATAAAAAAGGTGTGGGCGTTTTTATTTATTTTATTAAAAAATTAAATCCTTTTATACCTGGGATTGTAGATTTTATTTAATGATTCAGTAAAAGTTTATGTATTATTTTAAGGATCCAACTTAGCTAGCAATGAAAGCACAATTTCAATCATTAACAATAGTGAGAGACTTTAGTATAATTATTAAGTTAATGCATATAAAAATCCTTTCATTTTATTATAAACTTACCTTTATCCTAGTTTGTGCTCAACAAGAGACCACAAAAATTCTCAAAGTCTACTTCCACCGAGCCTTACATGGTTATAATCACCACATTGATCCACTGGCCAAAAAGGAGATAAGTTTAAAAATGGGGAAGCTATGGATCAATGGTCATCAACCACCCAAGCCATACCTTAAACATCCCTTTCTAATTAATGACAAGTACTTCAAACTTGCTATTCCATATGTCTTGCATGATTGAGTACTTTCCTTGAGGCAAGACAATAAACTCAAGTTGACCTAGGGCTTACTCAAACGTGCTTGAGCTCTTGATATCTTAATGGTTTATTTCATCCAGAATGAGGTAGTATAGTGGATTGATGACCCTTTGCATGGTGGGAAGATCATAGAAAGCCCTATCTAGTTGGCCTCAACAAGGAATTTTCTTTGGTTATCAAGTTGAGCAATTTTCCTAACACTTTGCTTGCTTTATGTCTATTAAATTGGGTTAGCTTCCACAAGTTGGTTGTTGGCCCACTTTACCTTTATCACATCAATTGGTGTGGAATTCTTAGTGATTATTCAGGGAAATTTGTTTTGGGAACTCAATTAGTAAGTCCTAACCTTCAAAACTATATCTTATCCTTGGTCCAGGTGTCTCATTGTGGATGTGGTTACTCTTAATTTTGGTTGTTTGAGAATTTGGGTATTTTCTCAAAGGTTTGTGTTGGCCTTTACCAAGCACTTTCAAGGGCAAAACTATAAGCCTACTGCATTGTTAAGAGTCATATTTATTTTGAACCTTTTGGATTGGTTTATACACTATCTATCACTATGATTTGCAAATGCTTAGGAGGATTCTTAGGTCACGTGAATACATGATTGAAGCGAATAGAGCATATGTTTTCTCTCTCACTTTAAATTTAATTATTATAAATAATGTTGTCTCATAAATTGTAGTTTTTAAGCATCATTGTGCTACCTTGAGGTGGAATGTAATACGATAGATAGTCTATTTGATAATTCACATCAGATGCTCAATTTAGGGTTGTTAACTAGTGGCTATCTCGCTAAGGGGAATAGAAGGAGGAGAATATAGTGCATCAAATTATTGAAGTTGTGGAGATCAAAGAGTAGGACTTAATGTATATTAACATAGGCACGAGAGAGGTTACAAGTTGTCATATTTTTTGCAAATTTATTTTTTACAGAGTTATCTCTATTGTCATATTTTCGCTAGTTTATGTTTTATAAGGTTATCCACGATTTAGGTGTCTTTTATAGAATATAACAACAATAAGGATTGAGATTTTTTTATAATATATATATTATTTAGGATAAGTACAAATAGCTTGAAATTTGAGAATATGATGTGTGTTTTAATATTATTTTTAGCAATGCTACAACCTTTTGATAATATAGATTACCCAAATGGGACCATGGTATATGCTTGCATGCACAAACTATTTCATCTAACTAGTGTTTATTTGGCCAAGGGGAATAGAAGGAAGAAAAAGGGTGCCAACTTATTGAAGCTATGGAGATCGAAGAGTAGGAGTCAATACCTACTGACATAGGTGTAGAAAAGACTGCATGTTGTCATCTTTTCTGTCAACTTATTTTTCATAAAGTTAATAATATTCTTATATTTTGCACTAGTTTATGTTTTACTAATAAATACATATAAACTCTATAACTGGTTTATAACATGTACAAATAGATTGAAATTTGATAACAATGTGTACACTTTAATATTATTGTTATTAATGCTACAACATTTCAATAATATAAATAACAAAAATGAGAAAAGAGTACATTTTTCATAATGGAAAAAGAGAGCTGAGAGAAACCCTAGTGCAACCTCAATAAAACCTAGATTGGTCCAATTATGTCTAATGGTTGGTTTGGAAGCAGGGGGGTGCAACCCCCCACCCAAGTGATGAAGCAACAATATTCCTTGTTGTGGTCCAAGACTTAGTATGAAATTCCAATTTCTAACTCTGCCAAAATGTCAAAGATTGGAAATAATTACTTAAATGAAATCGCAACCTACAATCTGCAAAATGAAAGTGTTATCCTTTTTTGAGAGGGGTTTGGTTAGTCAATTCACTAGGATCTAGTCATCCCTAAATCAGATTCCTTATGGATTCAAAAAGAATTGAAATCCCATCTCAAAGGAAAGATCCAACACTTTCTCTGTCAAAGAGGAGTTTATGATTTCCTCTTTGAGATAAAAGAGGATTGAGATTTGGTATTTAGAAGTGGTCCTTAATTTCTTGAAGCCATGGACACATATTTAATAGGTGGACTCTGGATTTCAATATGACAAAACAAAATTCCATCTATAGTCCTTGTAGGGGTCAAATTTGTTACTTCACTACTAGAATGATGATGGTCTGAGATGCATTAGAAACACCATAGGAAATTTTATAGATAAGGTTGATCCAAAATCAATCTATTTTTTATATTTCATGGTATGCATGGAAGTTGATATAGAAAAAGGACTTCCAAAAGTAGTGATGATTTCAATATATAGTTGGAAGTATCTTCAACAATTGGATTATGAACAACTTCCTTTAAGTGTAAGCCATGCCCATGATTCTTTGCATTTCATAAAAAATGCAAGAAATTATAAACATAACAAAACATTTGGAGTTGGCAAATAAGACCAATGGAACCAAGTCAATATGGGGGCAAGTTACCAAGCATTGACCAATACTTACCATTCTTCAATTGATAGGGTAGCCCAAAGGGGTCAAGTTAAAGGACAATATTCTAAGCACACTAACAAGCCTTTAAGATCAAGTAAAATCAGAAACATTCATGGTAATAACTAGTTTGAGATTTTTGGTCATGAGGAGCCAACCAACCATCAAAAACCCAACACAAGCTTCCTCAAGAGTGGTAAGAAAACCCCAAAGAAGGGGAGCCCCCTTTAGTCCAAATCCCCTCTGACACCAATCAAAATAAGATGTAATTCCAACAAAACTAAGCAAATCCTTGACATAAAGACTACCTAACCTAATGGAAAATATGATCCTTCTATTGAGACAGATGAAGGGACAAATATATCGACACTAAAAATATTCTTCCTGAACTAAAAAATCAAAAAATTGAATTTGAAGGATTCTTATGATGCAAGCAAGAAAGAGAGCACCCCAAAAACATAACTTCCTAAAAGTCAAGTAGCAAGGTGAAAAAATAGGTAAGGTAGGAACAAGCACAATAAGAAATTCTATTGGGATCTCAAAAAGTTTTACCAAAAATAATGGATCAAGGAAACTAAAATCCCCAAATTGAATCTAAGGAAAGTTCCCCCAAAATTGGGATCTTCCAAATCACAGCTTAAGAAATTATTATAATCTCCTACAAGTTCAAAGGATTAGGAAATTCTATTAAATCTACAACAATCAAATATACCATTAGAAATGAAAGTCCATCGGTCCTCCTCCTCCAAGAGACCATACTGAAAGCAACAAATGCCATCAGAGTCGCTAAACAAATATGGAGACAAACATATGATATAACACAAGACTCAAGAGGAACATTAGAGGGCTTTGCATTCTCTATGATGCAAATGAGGTATACCTTAAGCTATATTTTCAAACCAAAAACTAGATTCTTAACAAGTTTAGACTATTATAGATGGTCCAAATTATCATGGTCTTCAATATCTATGTGTCATCATTTTTATATGCATAAATATAATGTATGAAACCGCCCTAGACTAGCTTACACTACCATAAACCCACTTTGAACATCTTAATTTTGAATTCCCTCATGTAACACATCTCTTATGCCTATAGTTATAATCTTTGATACCATAATATTATTATGCCCTACATATATACAATCATGCAAGCCTAACATTATACATTATCATTCATAAAGAATGCATAATAAATAGAAACATATAATGCAACATATCTATTATAATAAAAACAACAATTTTAAATATAAACCACACATAATTCATCTCATTCAACCATACACAATAACATAATGTTTATCTTTTATGAGAACTGTTAGTGTCGGTCTTGAGCTCTCCATCGGTGATCAAACAGCTCTTTGCATATGCATATATAGGTGTCTCATCAGCATCAGTTTTGCATCCCGTTAGGCATGCCATAACATTGATGGAGGAGCTGGTCTTGTTCCCTTCTTGGCTTTGCTGGAATCAGGTCATACCATTTGAAAAAACTTGTGTCACACTTATTTCATTTTTGTCTTGAAATTCCAAGTCTAGGTCTAGGGTTTCAGTCAAAATCATTGCCAGGTCATGAGTCAAAAGTCTAATGGTCTTCAGCAAGCCAGAAGGAGGTTTGTAATTATGTTTTATTGATATTTTTCATCTGCTACAGCTTATTTTTACCTTGGTTTTAAAAACTCTATTTTTAAACCCAAGGTCATGTGAAAATGGCAACAATAAAGAAAATTTTCAAAACTCTTCAGAATGCCGGCAACAACCCTGGTTTCTTCCTCAGGATCCATCAGAGAATCAACCTGCAAAAAGAACCAAGTGAAAACACTCAAAAAATCAATTTCAGGCAAAGTGCAACTTAAAAAACAGTGTTAAATTAAATGCCAAAACATGCAACATTTGAAAGTGGGTTTGATGTTTTAATTTTTTTTTTAATGTGGACCTATAAAAACTAAAAAGCCCTCTTCATGGCCTCATTATGCATTTGCAAACTTGCAAGACACAA